>PVIY010029180.1:0-32302 GCA_004026745.1 Myrmecophaga tridactyla
TGTCTGGATAATGTATACCAGGGAATGGATCTTGGAGACATTAATTGTGTTTATTGATTTGGGGGAATTTTCCCATGTCTTATACTTTAATTTCCTGGAAAGGACACTTGGAAATCCAAATGCATTATTAGAATGGCTCCAAAAAGCTTGGGCATGATGGAAATGAAGATACTGCAGTTGCTTTGCTGGAGTATTGAGGAAGAGGCAAGAAGGCTTAGGGAGGTAGAAATGTGGTTTTAATCGATGGAACAAATGACTGAGTTCCAGAAAACACCTCCTTTACCAAGGTGCCAAGGAAGGTACTGGTGAGGAGAGCAGCTGCCTGTCTGACAGTGTAGCACTGTTTGCGGGCTGTAGTTTAATCTGGAAGTAGTAGATTAAACCATGAGCTGAACTCCCTCAAGTCAGAAAATGATGGAATTCTGGAATAAAAGAGTTTAGATAGAGGTTCTTCACCACCAGAGGCAAGACAGACATCCAGAAAAGCAGTCATGGCTCCCTGACCCACTGAATACCTGTGGGGATGGCTAATAGACCACAGTCTTCCTTGGGCTGCAAAAGATGGACACCCAACTAAGATACTGCTTGACTGGTACACTTAGAAGAATTTATGAACTGATGAACAGAAGGCTGACATTGGCCACTGCAATGGAAGATCTCAATACCTCACTCAGTTTCCAGATCTGAGCCAGAGCTCAGACTCAGAGCCCACCGATTAAAAGGGAAGCCAACCCCATTGAGAAAAGACCTTAAAATGTTGCTGCAATATTTACCATAAATATTCCACATTTCTTCCCCCACAGGGACCTATGGCTGTTTAGTGGAGAACTTTATGCTGGGGAAAGGAGAATACCCAGACCTTTGGAAGGTGACTGAATACAGATCTGAGCTGCCACTCATCAGGAGAACCACCATGCCACCTTAGCTCTGTGCTTAAAATGAGGGTATATGGAGGGCCGGTGACAAATTGTGCTCTAGCCCAAGCTTGTCTCATAGTGGGTCCAAGATAGATATTTCCCTGTCCTTGCATGCATCATTGGATAAACTTAGCAGCTGGCAGAACTGGGTTGTTAGGGCCATTAAGTAGGATGGGTGCATAAGCCACTGAAACTGCCTTCACCAGTCAAGACAGTAAAAAACAAATAATACCAATCCTGATATGAAGCACATGTCACACACCTGCACAGATTTAAAGGAAGAAGTCATGTCAGTTCCTATCATATCCTGTTCAGTGTTCCTGTTAGGGCTATGTGAAAACCAGATGAATTGTGGGGACCGATGGTGACTAGCATAGACTTTGCCTGAGGAGGCTCAAACCTTGGCAGCTATACTGAATGCAGTTTTTGCTGGATCAGACACCACAGCCTCTGTTGTTGGTATGTGCCTACTGATTTGGGTGAATGTGTCATTTCCAATCTCCATTAAAATATAAAAGATACAGAACAGTTAGCCTTTACATGGGAAGGACAGCAGTGCATTTTCTCTCTCTTGCTCCAGGGCTATATTAACTGATTTCTGTCACAGTGCAAAACCCTCAGGAACTTGAACATGCTGGCCCAACCTATGGAAAATATTTGCTCATCAGATCTGGAGAACAGGAGTTGGCAAGGATGCTTGATGCCTTGGTGAGATAAGAGTATCAGAAGGTGGGAGACAAAGATTCAGGGGGTAACCGACTTTGGTGGTGTTTTTAGAGGGCATACACTCTTAGGTAAAGACAAGTTTTTCACTCTGCATTCCCTACCACTCAGACTGAGGCACAACACTCAGTGAAAGACTTTGGATTTTGGAGGCAGCATGAGCCTCTCTTGGGAATACTGCTCAATCCATATTATCAAGTGATTTGGAAGGCTTCCAGATTTGAGTGGTGCTCAGAGCATGAGAGGGTTCTGCAGCAGGCACAGGTCTTGATACAAGTTTTTCTGGTTGGTCTGGGAACTGGATGAAATAAGACTGGAATTCTGGGAACAGAGAGGCATGAGAGGGCACCAACTGTGAATTTTGTGTCCTGTGCCAGTTCTCACCAGAGACCATCTACTTCAGAAGAGTTTTGAATGACTAGATGTGCTGTTGGCTCTCCCAGTTCTCGGTCATTCCATGTGTGCACCATGGGTCCACCAAGGCTGACCTAGGTACTTCTCTGCTGAATATCTGATTGGTGCTGAACTCTTTATCAGGGTTCTATCCCTGGAGGAGACAAGCCAGCCACTTGGAATTGATAGGTGGTTTGGGCGTGAGTTTACATTTCTTACCCACCCTCTGAGGGCTTAGAGGGCTTACTACCATGGGCTCCTACATAACATTACTGATGACGGGTTTTCAACAAAGGGTGAATGACCACGTGATCCGTTTTTCCTACCATATACCTAGTCATCTAGAACCAGCTGGATTTTAGAAAGATTGAATGGCCTCTTAAAAGCTCAGCTACAGCGTACTTGGGAATGATGTGTGGGGGATTGAGTGTTCTACGTCAGGATGTGAACTATACACTTATATATGATGCAGTGTCCCCAATAGCTAGAAGACATGAGTCTACAAACCCAGGGCAAAAACAGGATCGGCTGCTCTCACCATCAGTGCCAGGGACCCACTTACGGATTGTGTGGTATTGTCCATCAACCTTAGGCTTAATTTTTTTTTAACTAAATACCCTGGTTCCTGGGGGTTGGAGTTTATGCTTCTATCTGGAAACCTGGTGAAGCTTCCAGTGAACCCTAAGGTATGCCTGCTGCCTGGTCATTTTGGGGCCCTTATGCAGGTAGACATGGACATATAAAGCAATATGGTATTGGTGAGGATAACCGACCCTCTTCATAGTGGGATGGGTTATTGCTACCTAATGGGGCGGGGGGGTGGATGTCTGGGGCTTGTGGGATCCACTTGGGGTATCCCCTGGTGCTTCTGGTGCTGATAGTGAAAGGAAGGTTGCACAGTCAGGGCCTAAAAAGCAGCTAAATGCCCAGGAATGAAGGTCTGAGAACTCCACTAGGTAAACAACACAAACCAATAAAAGTGCTGGCCAAAGGGAGGGAAATGTCGAGTGTGGGTGAAAGAGGGAAATGATGGATGTCAGTCTCAGCCTTGGGGCCCGTTGTGGCCTGGTGCCTGAGCATGTTCTAGCACCCTCCCGTGTGAGGTCTTCTGTAGGAACTGCAGCATATTACCACAACAGAGACTCCCAGTGACCAGATGGACTCAGTGTGAGAAGTAGCCTGAGTGAGGCAAGGAGTGGTCTGTAGTTGGCATATTGAGTGCCCTGACACATTTCTGATTCCAACCACAGGGAAATGAACAGGGTCCTGCAGGCTTGGGCTTACTTCAAGCTCACAGTGAGCCATGGGTCTTCACTGTTGACTCTAGGATTCTCCTGATTGCACTAAAGCTCATGGGATCGGAGTTGGCCTACACCCACATACAGCTAGGAAAGTGGGGGAGTTAAAACTCCCGGAGTGATAAGTCTCTCGTGGTCATCTATGGGAAGTCTTCAGTAAGTGAGTCCCACGGGAGTGCTGCCTGATGCTGACTTCTCCTGTGCGTTTGCTGTACCCCCTACGTGGGTGCTCCTGCCCCCGGAGCATTTCCCAAGTAAATGACTTGCACATAAATCCTTATCTCAGACCCTGCTTTACAGAGGTGCCCATGCCGAGTCACGGGAGCTTGTGAGCTGCTGGAGTGGCTGCCGAGATGACCTATCTGGGCCGGTTCTGCAGTCCACCTTGCTAGCTTGGAAGGTTGGGGTCAGCTACACCTCAAGCTGAAGGCAAGTTAGAAGGGCTGGGGAGGGCAAGCAACTTGCTTTGGTGAGCACCAGTTATGAGTTATGCCTCATGGACTGTGCCCAACCCCCAAGCAGGTTTGTGGGAGCTGGTGAGACACATGTTAGAATGTGTGATTAAAAGTGACTGGCCTTTTGTTTCCGGGACAGATGGCACAGGCTCACTTTTCCGGGTTTCTGCCTTTTGAGTACAACTGAATGCCCTTGAAATTATTCAACAGATAACAAGAAAAGGACTCAGAAAGCTGGAAGAAGAACACAGACTGGCCAGAGACTGTAGGACTCAAGAAACTTGGTGAGTTCGCGGGGCTTTCTTTTTATCTCCCGCACACCCCTGGGCTGGGTGCCAGAGAGACCTGCAACCTCCAACAGACATAGACAAAAAGCCCAAGCAAAGCCAAAGGACAGGAAGAGGGGGGCACAACAGAGATACGGTGAAGACCCCCGACTGCCGCTCAACAACCCAGGCCCCCGAGGGCAGCCTGAGATGCTGGCAATGACAGCAGCGAAGCTCCTGGCCATCCCAGCCCCACTTCACACAGGGGTGGCAGTGGGGGGCCCATCTGCCCGGAGGTGCCGCGGGAGGAAAGCATGTGTGTCCCTGGCCTCCACTCCACAAGGAGACCCAGGCCCAGTGGCTTCTGCCTGGAGAAAGTCACTCTGTGACAGCAGGAGGCCCAGGGACGTCCCTTCTGCCCCTGCAGACAAGATCAGCAGGGACTGAGTGGGAGCCCCAGAGCACAAGAAGAGTTAGCAGTCCAGAAGACCACAGCAAAGGCTCGGAAAACCAGAATGTCACTGGAACGCAAGCCCAAGGAGGGAAGCCTGAACCTGTATCTAAACCTAAACAGGGTGACCGCCTGCCAAAACAGCGACTCAACTAGGGATCAAGTCTCCTAACATATATCACACATCATGCAAGAACCTGCTTGAATGAGAAAAGACAATCAATAGATGCCGGTGCTTAGACAAATCAGCTGCTGCCATTTATCTAACAAGGATTTAAAGCAGCTGTCATCAAGTGCTTTAATGCCCAATTACAAATAGTTGATTTACAAAACATTAATACTCAGAGTCAGGACACCAGGATGTCACCCCCTTGCTGTGTGATCTTAGAGAAGCCTTCCAACCTTCCTGAGTCTTAATTTCTCTGACCACAGAACGGAAATGCTGTGTTTTGCCCAGAAAGTAAAGTAGCTGATACAATAGCGTATTGGCAGACAATGTTGGCTGACTACCCGAGAACAGTGTCCCTTCTGCACTAACAGATCCCTGATTTTATGTAGAGGAGCAATGCATCTAGCCAAAAATAGGCGATTTTCAGCCCCTTGCAGCTAGGATGTATCACAATGACACAACTCTGGTCAATGGAGAAGCAGAAGCGGAAGTTTCTCTGGGGAGTGTCCTTCCACAGCAAGAAAGCAAAACCTCGCTAGGAGAAAGCCCTTGGCTTCCTTGTCGTTTTCCCTTCTTCATGCCTGGGACTCAGACGTGATGTCTGGAGCTGCAGCAAGTATTCAGCAACCAGGAGGACACAAGCAAGGGCAAAACACGGACATGCTAAGGACCCTGGGGTGGAAGGAGACAGCTGTTCTCCGGGGCTGGATGGTTGACCCCGAACCTCTTGTTATGGGAGAAAGATAAATTTGCATGTATTTAGGCCACTGGCAGGTGGGTTTTCTAAGCTGGTAGCTAAATGCATTCCTAACTGATTTGATAAGAAGACGAGGATGAGAAGGGCACTGGCTATGATTTATTCAGTTTACTAAGTACTTGCTCAGTCACATTTAATCCTCACAGCAAGCAAAGAAGTCGGGGAGCAGCACTGCTTCCATTTCAGAGAGGATGAAAGGGAGGCACCAGGCATGGAAGTGATGATGGGCAAGCTGCACACAGCACTGTCCGGTGCCTGCCTCAATGCATAGCAGTGCTTATTTTTTGTTGTTATAGCAAGAGGGTTTTTCTTTTTCCTTTTTGTGCGTGTCTGTATGAAAACCTCTAGGTCCCTGCTCATCACCCTGGAACTTTCCTCTATTCCGTCTTTCCTTCCCTTTTTCCTTCCTGAATCTTGACCCTCATCGAGTATTTGTGAGGTGCTGGGGATGGAGGAGGATGCTCAGGGGAAGCCTCCAGGGCTCCTCGGGGACGTTCCCAGCCCTGGACTCAGAAGCCGGGTCTGGACACCCTGCCCTGGGGTGTCACCCGGGAGATGGGCCGTGCGGCCTTAGGGGCTCTGACAGCTGCGGGCTCCTGGGCATGTCCTGCCGCTACTCCTCTGCTCCGACGGGCCGTGACAGAGGCCAAGGCGGTGCGGCGACCCGTGGACCCAGGGGCGTGTGGCCGGGCCCTGCCCTCGTTTATCTCGTGACCCTGGTCGGAAGCCCCAGCCGCCCGCCGTGGCTGGGGGCCACTTGGACCTTCAGAGAACCAGCTAAACCTCAAGGAGGTCCGGGGTCGGGCACTGCCTGCGCTGAGCAGGGCAATCTCTGACAGTCACTTGAACATTTTTGTTTTTAATGTCAAATTGGAAAAAAAAGCAATCTCACTTTGTGGCACCCGCTGCTTTGTTGGCGGCCCATCCCTCCTCACCCCGTGAGGGCCACCTGTGTGGCAGTTACTGCGGCTTGACCCTCTGCCCCTGGAGTCCTGCCAGTGGGATCCTGGAAAGGCCCGGGGTAGGGGGTAGGGGGCAGCCTGCAGTCCACCTGGCCCCGGCCCTCCAGGGACCTCCTACCTGGAGCGCCTGGATTCCCCACACAAGGCTGTCCTCCTGTCATCCCAACCCCAACCCCAAAGCCAATCCCATTCCCAATCCCAGCAGCTGCTTGGAAAGACTGGGTTCCCAGCCTCACCTTCCCCTGGGGTCCTTTGCAACCCCTCCCCAGGACCAGCCCAGACCTCCCCAGAGTAGCAGGGAAGGAGGGAAGTGAATGAATGGCTTCCAGGGAGCAGGAGGGCTGGGTGCACTGGGGGAGGGGTAGTGAGTGGGGGAGGGGTGGTGAGTGGGGGTCAAGTGGGCTGGGTGCGCTGGGGGAGGGGTGGTGAATGGGGGAGTGGGAGGGAGTGGGGGAGAGGTGATGAGTGCGGGGCAGGCGGGCTGGGTGCAGTGAGGGGAGGGCCAGGCACTGTTTCTAGCTCCAGGGAGGGAGTGGGGGGGCCTGGGCTTCCTGGGAAGCAGTGGGAAGCTGTGGCATCTCTGTCCCCACACTGGTCCCATAGAGGCCTTTCTGGGGACCCTGACGGAGAGGACGGCTGTGCTGTGGAAGAACGAGCCTAGGGTCCCTCCTCCTCGTCCCCTCGTTGGGTCCCCTCACACCCAGCCGCTACTGCCTGGAGGCGTGTCCACATGGGGCTCCTGCCCCGTGCCAGGTCTGGACAACCCTGTGAACTTTGCCCCATGCCCTGGTTTGCTCTAGCAGGTTTGTCCTGATGCCAGAGGTCCACCCAGGGGGTGTTTCAACCCCACAATGAGATCTCAGGGACCCAAGAGTGCCGCGGGCATCCCGTGCCTTCCTCCCCGCCAGCCAGGGCTGGCTCCAGAGGCTGGAAGGGCATTTGGTGCCGGGCTGGCTGACCCAGTGCAGCCAGGGCTCAGGGATTCAGCAGCCGCGGTGATGGGCCTCTGAAGTGACACAGTGGAGCTGTCACCTCCACCCTCCCCATCCTTCCCCCACCTGTGGCCTGCAAGGGGCAGGAGAGGAGGCCCTTCCGGAACAGGCAACTGGGAGAGGCCGCATCCCCGCCTCCCGGTCCTGCTCCAGGCAGAAAAGTCCGAGGGCAAGGGGGTTGGCTGGTGGGGCTGTGGGGGCCAGCCTCGGGGAGGCAGGGCAGGGGGAGGGGGAGGCATGTGGGAGCCACCAGGGGCTGTTCTGCGCAGCCATCAACCTCACTTGGGCTTGGATGGGGCTGCGGGGTGTCTAGAGCTTGTTTCTGTGCCTGGGCTCCGGGGGGGGGCGGGTGCTCGGCGCAGTGCTAGGTGACCCCTCAGTAGGCCTGGGTGCTGGTCCTGCGGGCTGCTAAGAGCGACCAGGGCGTGCAGGCCAAAGGGGAAAGAGCTCCTGGGCCCTCCCTGGGTCCCTCATCCTCAAAGCGCCCGGTGCACGGGTGGCGGGCAGCAGACGTTTGTTGAGTGAATGAGTAAGTGGGGTCCCTGGCACCGTTCGGGGGTTGGGGGCAGAGACTCGGGCTCCCTGGGGGAGGGGTGCAGCACCAACAGTCGGGCCCAGGGCCCTGAACCCTGGTCTTCTGGCTGAGCCTGGCCGCCCTGCTTGCTTCTGCACCTCAAGGGGTGACCGTCCGGCCCCTGACCTGCAGTATGGCTGACATGCGCTCAATCCCCACTGCCGGCGAGGGGGCTCTGCAGGCAAGGAGGCTGGGGCTCAGGGGGTTCAGGTTTGGCCAAGTGATTTTCCCAGGGTCGCTGGACCCTGGAGCACAGCTGTGCGTCCCACTTGGGTCTGCCTGGGAGCAGAGTTTGGGCCCAGGTCACTGCTGTCCCAGTGGCCACCCTGGGGAAGTAGAATGGCTGAGCCACCTCCACCAGGCCAGACCCTGCTCCCTCTCTAACCTCTGACACCCCTCCCAGCCTGACCCAGACCCGCCTTGAGCCCTCTCCTGGGATGCAGCCCCCCAAACACTCCCCGTGCTGCCATGCTCTTCCTTCCACCCAACGCCTGGGAGCCAGCTTCCCGAAGGCGCACCTCATCACTTCTGGGCAGCTCCCCCTTGCTCACCTTCCGAAGCTCCCTAGGCTCTGGTCCCCCAGGCTCACGGCCAACATTGGAGGCCCCTCCCTCACACTTGCTGGACGCTTGCTCAGACTCCAGCTCTGGTCCTCTGGGCCCCATTTCCTCTGCCCTGGGGTGTAAGAGCTCACATCCTAGTGGGGTGCTGCAGGTCTGACCCCAATTCTGGGCAGACTGGTGGCTCAGCAAGGAATGGAGGAAAGAACCACTGTCCCAAAGGGCCAAGGCTGTGGGAGGCGGTCGCCCTGCTGGCGTCCATCTGTCTGGCCGCTGCTCGGGGTTGCTGGGGCAGCTTCCCTATGGGCCGCCAGGACAGAGACATCCAGAAGCCTGTGGGGCGTGCCCAGCCGCTCCTCCTGTTGCCCTCTGGTGCCCTCTTCTGGCCAGAGCGAGTTACTGCGGCTGACCAGCGGGCCTGGCTGGATCCAGGAGGCAGCAGCTGTGGGGGTGGGGATAGGGGGCGGGGGTGGAGATGGGGCGGGGCTGGAGGTGTCGGAGGCCTTCATACCAGCCCTGCGGCAGGGGACTGTCCCCACGGCGGCATCCGTTTAACCTGTGCATCTGGGCCTGCAGGTGTGGCCCCCACCCCCACCTGAGCACCTGGGGTGGGTGGTGTTTGTTCAGGCTGCACCCCCCCACCCCCGTCTTGGTGAGTGTGGCTGGAGCACATATAATCACTGATTTCTGCTCTCATGTTTATAGGCCTTTGCTAATGGCTCTCCATGTCTCTAGGTGTCTGGCATCGACTTGATGTTTGGACTCTTACAAAGCCCCTGCTCGGTTTCGCAGGCAGGATGCTTTCCTCTGTCTGGTGGCGAGATCAGTAGTGGTTCTGCCAAAGTGGCCCCTGTGGGAAATCTGGAACGCAAGTTGTCTCCACCTCAGCCCTCCCCCCAGGGGGCTTCCCGCTGGGCGCAGTCCCAGCACTGGGAGGTGTTTCCCGTAGCTCCCGTCCAGCGTGGGTGGGGTGGAGAGAGTCCGCCGTCAGGGAAGGTGTCCCGAGGCCTGGAGCCGCAGGTAGGCAGGAGTGATTGCCCCGGGGTGGGGGTTCACCTGGAAGGCGCCGATGGCCGCGCTCTGAATTGTCACGCTGCGGCAGATGCATGCAGAGGCTGAACAGGGCGCCTACTTCAATGGACAAAGTGGGTGTATTTTGTCAAATGCAATTGCACCTGTTTAAAAAGAACAGTAATCCTCGCACTGAGCAGGAGGCTTGGAGACTTCTGGCCCTGTCCTTAGAGCTACTTGCAAATGCGACTCTTATTTAGAGCTTAGTTTCTGGCTTCCCCTGCTTGTCCTCCTCTCTGGCCGCAGATCCACCCACCCAGGGGTCTGACGGCCGCTCCCTCCTCCTCCCACAGGCCCCACTTGTGGCATGTGTCCTGCACGGTGCCCTCTGCCACGGCACCCGCTTCCCAGGAGACCTGAAGTCACGGGCTTGCTGACCCCTTGTTTCAGCCAGAGTCCAGTCAAGGCCACGAACCCGTGATAGGGATTTCCCATGGTGACAGAGAAAGCTAGGGTAGAGCACGGACTGGTAAGGGTTAATGGCAGAATCTAGGTGAATTCACTTTCAACTTCGCTGTCTGTTGGAATATTTTCATAATCAAATATGGTTAAAAAAATCACAAACCCTTTAAGTAAAATGTCCATCAATGGGGAGAAGCAGGTTAGATTCTGGAATAACCCTTCCACTGGTGGGCAGGGTTGACAGCCCTTCTCCTTGCTGAGAAAACAGGAGGGGCAGGCCAGCCCCCCAAATCTGGCACATTTGGGGTGCGGTGGGGGTGGCCCCATCCTGAACTGTGGTGAAGCCAGAGGTTGCACACTGGAGTTGCACGCTGAGGTTGCACGCTGGGTTTGCACGCTGGGGTTGCACGCTGGGGTTGCACACTGAGGTTGCATGCTGGGTTTGCAGCTGCCTCCATGGTTGCTGTGACCATCTCACACATTGCTTTGCAGCTTTGGAGTTAGTTACCCCCTTTTAAAAATCTGAAAATTTCACATGAGAATTCAAATATCTGGCTTTTCTTTGCAAACAGAAGATCTGGCAACATTGGGCCTGCATTTCTCCATGGCAACAGTAGACCATAGTTGAGCCGACTGGGACATATGCCTTCTCTGGTTTGCCCCAGTCACCACCACCCCCTAATACCCTACCTGGCCCCTTTTACTTGTGTAGGTTTCCTGTCTGGCCCCTGAGGGCTTCTGAATTAAGGACTCTGGATTTGTGAGGAAACTTCTATTTTTTTTTCATTTTTATTGAGATATATTCACATGCCACACAGCCCATCTAAAGTATACAATCACTAGCTCACAATATCATTGCATAGTTGTGCATATATCCCTATGATCAATTTTAGAACATTTTTTATTACTTCAGAACAGAAATAAGGATAAAAAGTAACACCCAGATCCTCACACACCCCTTATTCCCCTCCATTGTTGACCCATAGTAACCATGTAGTAAATTTGTTACTGTTGATGAGAGAATATTAAAATATTATTGTTCACAGTATCTATGGGAAGCTTCTCTTTTTAATGAGCAATCTACAACTGTCCCTTTAAGGTCACATTTCTCAGCTGTATGAATCCATAAATCCATAAACTTTGCTGTATGAATCACTGGTGACTTGCCATATCCGTGTGCATCTTATATTTACTTATAATTTGAAAATGGACTCTTCATATGCTTCCTCAGCAGTACCATCTTTGAGACCTAGAGTTTGGTGAACTGGGTAGGATTTTTCTAATGCAAAATTAAGCATACTTGTGCCTGGAACCTTGGTACAAGCACCATGCTGCAGGCAGCACTGAATTGATTTTGTGAAGGCAGATGGCTGGAAAGATGGAACCTGCTTCATTAATTTCATCCCCCCTGCCCTAGGAGGGCTTTTCCTCAGCCTCACTTTGCAGAACCCAGGCTGCCTTGCCTGCGAATCGCTGGCCCCTGAAGTCTCCACCACCCTAAGAGCTGCCTGGCTCCTGCCATTCCTGGGTCCAGGGTCTTCAGTGATTAGTGGATTTAGTATATCCCACGTCTGCACGTGTTTGCTCAACTTTATATTTATTACTTGTATCCAGAGGGTCTCTAACCTATACTTACATTGTGAGTCAGTCCTTAAGAGTGGGTGTATGGTGTGAGGTAGGGACTTGGCCACAGAAAGAGATGGGCCATGACAGGAGGGTCTTCTGGGCCACAGCAAACTTTATCAGTGTCTCTGAATGTTATTGATTCCCCCTCTCAATTAACCAATAACTCCTTGATATCATCATGGTAGTCCTACATTTATTGAGCATTCACCACGGGCTAAGCACATGGTCCTAGGAACACCATGAGGGAGCTACTGTGACTCTGCCCACTTTACAAACGGAAAAGGTGATGCTCAGAGAGGTTAAGTGACATGACTAATACCCTGTATCTGGTGACCAATGGAGTCCGTGTCCCTGCCCGGGTCCACTGACGCCCATGATGGCTTGCTATTTGATGCTGAGTCATTGCCTGTTTTTTTTTCAGTGAGTAATCCCAGTCTCTTCCACCTTCACTCATAGGTCAAGTGGCTTTGTTGTTCTTGGCCTTCCCTTGGGTTTCTCCACCTTTCTTCTAACATGGCACCCTGAGTCTGACACAGTGTTGTGGAAATGGCACATAAATCAGTTTGCCCAATGTGGCCAAATGTTCCTGCCACGGGGATGCTGCGTGTTCTCCTCCTTAACCAGGTGGGAAGGAGCAGGGGCACACAAGTGGCCTCCACCCCTAAGAGGAATGAATTCCTCTCTGTTCTGGCCCAATACCACAAAATACCCTGGCAAAGGAGACGGGAGGTTGGTGTTCCGACGTGACTCAGCCCCATATTCTCTGGCTTAGTAATCACCACGGACTCTTAGAGCTGGGAGGGCCCCCGGTGCTTGGTGTCACTGCCAAGTGAAAAGGTGGGTAGGTCATGCCATCCTCCAGCAAAGGCTGTACCACCCCCGCATATGGGAGTCTCTGCTTTCCCACATGAGCACCAACATGAGTGTCATCCTTTAAAAGAATGGACAATGGACCAGAGATAGTGCTGCCAAATAACCATTACATTTCCCAGCCCCCTCTGTGGTCAAGTTGGGGGTCACGTGATTAGTGCTGGCCAATGAAATGTGAGTGGAAGTGATGTGTCAACCCTGGGATGAAGCATTTAAAAGCCATTGTACTGGGTGGGCCATGGTGGCTCAGTGGCAGGGTTCTCGCCTGCCATGCTGGAGACCCAGGTTCGAGTCCCGGAGTCTGCCCATGTCAAAAAAAAAAGGTCATTGTACTTTCTCCATCTCTTTTCCTCTGCCATGGTGACTTTAGAGGCCACAAATTGCCAACGATACTAGCTACAAGGTGGGGGGGAACCACTTAACTCGCATGGGACTGTGACTTGTTTGGGTGTGGTAGTTAGGCCCCCGAGAGAATTCCCAATGAAATGCATCTCGGTAATCATACTCTTGCACATGCCCTCCTGTGCTGAATCTGGGCCAGTCTTCTGACTCCCTTGAAGCAACAGGTGTGGCAGAAGTGATGCTGTGAAGCTATGGATATGAACCTTAAAAAAGCAAGGCATCTGACCCTCTTCCACTTCTGGAAGCCCTAAGCTGCCAAATGAGAAGTCCAGTTACCCTGGTAGACTTCCATGTCATAGAGGAAGACATTCTGAGATTACGTGGAGAGAGGAAGGTACCCAGTTGTCTTAGTGTTTCAGTTGAGTTCAGTCTTATAGCCAACCCTGAATGAGTCATGTTGGATATTCCAGCAAGTTGAGACTCCAGACAACTGCAGCCCCAGTCAACATCACGTGGAGCAGAAGAACCACCCTGCTGAACTCAATCAAGCCGCAGACTCATGAGATAGTAAGAACAGTTGTTGTTTTGAGTCACTAGGTCTTTGGATGGCTTGCACACAGTTGTATATGTGTGCATAGATAACCAAATAAAAGAGAACTTGTAACATGTTGGCTTCCGGGTTTGTCAGCATGCCTAGCACTGGTTTTCTCTGACTGTGATAGATGATGAGTGCCATACACCTGTTAAGAAATGGAGGGGGCTTGAAGTCTGGTAAAGTCACAAAGATTGGGAGGGAGTGCAGGGAAGATGGTGCTCATCCTTACTACCTAACTGTTTATATGGGGAAAATGAGAGGAGAGGGGACACTGGCAATTAATTTCAGAGTTCAGGACTGTGACAGTAAGGGGGAGCATATGTCTTAGTGGGGGCTGGAAACTCAGGAAGAGGAGCAGACCTGTTTGGGGGAAAGGAACAAAAAAAGAGGGCATTTTGGTTTTGGATTTAAGGTGGTGATGGAAGATGGCAATCAGACATTGTGAACTTGACTTTAACGTCCAGATAAGAGCTCAAGGCTGGGAAGGTGAGTAGGGATATAAGAGCTGACCCTGGGAGAATGATATCTGTTGGAAGGGTGGAAAGGGAAAATTGAGCTAATTGGCACCTGGGGCACAAGCAGTTGAAGAAGGAGACTTTAGAGGAGCTGGGAGAAAGAGGTGATTCCTCAGAGCCTGGGGTCAGAGAATTTAAATTAGATGGTGGGGGTCAGTGATACCAAAGACTGCAGCTACCTAAAGGGACAGCCTAAGAGGAGGTTGCCAGACGAAAGCCAGAGACAATGGTGAACAAAAAGAAAGACAAATATATTTGACATCCATCCATCCATCCATCCATCCATCCATCCATCCATCCATCCATCCATCCAACCATCCATCCATCCATCCATCTATCCATCCACCTAACCATCTATCCATCCACATATCTACCCACCCATCCACCCACCCACCCACCCATCCACCCGTCCACTCATCCGTTCATCCATCCATCCATCTACCTACCTACTCACCCATCTACCCATTCATCCATCCATCCATCCATCCATCCATCCATCCATCCATCCATCCATCCATCCATCCATCCATCCATCCATCCATCCATCCATCCACACATCTACCCACCCATCTATTCATTCACCCATACACCCACCCATCCACCCATCCACCCACCCATCTAGCCAACTAACTCACACTGAAAGCCTGTCATGGGCTGTGGGCTGGCACTCATCTCACATTACAGACTAAAACAGAAGTGGTCCTGTGCTTTGTTGGGAACACTTAATGGCTCTCCTCAAACCTCTGGTCCATGATCAGGTTCTCTTCCCGACCACGTGAAAAGTAATAGTAAAGATAATAACCGTCACTAGTCAAGTACTTGTTTGGGGTGGACCTCGGCGCTTTGTGGGTTGTGGCCTTTTTACCATCTAGTCCAACAACTCTGTAAGGTAGGAACCGTCTAGAGGTGAGGTGGACACAGCTGAGAGTGGTTCAGTATCTCGCCAGGGCATGTGGTGGCGCCAGGATTGACACCCAGATTGTTTGTCTTCAAAGCCGATGGCCACCCACTGAGTCTCACTGCTTCAACCCATGAGGCCCCTGTGTTCCTCTGTCACAGGGGAGGGGGGTCCCCTGGCCTGAACTGGAAGTCAGAATGCATTTTCTCACTCAAGTGATGCTGTAGGTGATGCTGAGGAGAACTGGAAAAGTGAAAATGGTAATATATTTTATGTACATTATTGGAGAAAGAGACATCTATGGGTTCTTTTTAGAACATAGTTTCTATGGGAAAATAAACTTCAAGCTTCAAACAACTGGCTTGGAAACATAGTCCTGGAACCCAGCCTGTGTTTAAATCAGGGACTGTCTGTAACTGTAAAAATTGTTTGTTTATTTTAAATGTGGCCCTAACCAGACTTTCCCTTTCTCACTCTTGTTCCTTCTCTGACTCACTTTTCTCATTTCATTATGTGGTGCAAGGACCCCAGGCTTCCTGTCCTAGCTAACTAGCAAAACCCACACCGTCCCCTCGCAGGGTATACATCTTTATAAAAGCCTCCTAGAGGTTTATTTCATCACTATGGAAAATGAAATTCTGTTTTCCTAAGTGACGGGATGTGTTTATCCAGGGACTCCGAGTGGGCTCAAGAGCCATGGCAGATTGTTCCGGAAATACTCTGTAATACGAGAAGTTGAGCCTTCCCAGAACATGTGACTCGCAGCAGGAGCCCGGTCTGCATGGACGTGCAGCTGTGCGCTCTGCACACACTGAGCTGTATACACAGCACAAACGGTTCCTCTCCTTGGACCGCTTGGGTGCTAAGGGGGAGGAGGCTCGTGCAGGCTGCGGTTTGGCCCTCCAGCCAAGTGAGTCATGCCTATTTTTAGCAACATCGCTCACACAGGTAGGCCAGGTTGCACTCTAGCTGCTCTCTGAATTCTGTGCCCCTATTTTTTAACCCTGAATGGCTAGACGAGCTTGGGACCCATTAAGACCTTAGCAAGGCTTGTGAAAATTGCAAAGGGAAGGAAGGAGAGTTAGCCGTTTTGGGAGCTGTGGACTTTAAGTCTGTGACATTTGTCGAATGGCTTTATGGGGTTTGTGAGGCAATGGATTGGATCAGGTCTATAGCAATACACTGGCCCCCCTCCACCCCCTCTTCTACCAGTTACAGCCATGGCGAATCCATCATGATGCTTTCTCTCCCTGTGCTGGGCCGCAGCCTCATGAGTGCTGTGGTCAATTAGCCATGTTTGTCTCTCAGTGGAGGAGAGCATGGTGGCAAGTGTGCTGCTCTTTGCTGTCCTGGGTTGGAGAGCATTGATAGATAATTAACTCATTGTCTAGAATGTCCTTATGTCTCCTTTACTGACAACAGTTTATTAGCACGAATGGAGCATCTTCATTTGGGATCTTTCCACAGCACAGTCTGAGATGGGGACTTGAGTGTGCCAGTCATTCTTTGGGAGGTGATCCCAGGAAGAACTGGTAGTGGGGAGGGGCAGCGAGACAGGGCCAGCAAAGGGGCAGGTCAGTGCCGTCTCCCCAGGACCACTCGCCTAGGAGGTGAGAGGGCAGGGCAGCTGTTCCCCTTCTCTCCCTGTAGCTCCCCACTTTTGGCCTGCCCCCGAGGCCCCGTGTGTTCTTGTGCCCGCAGAAAGGCGGAGCCACAGGGGCTTAGGGTGGGAAGGCAGGAAGAAGCGCGGCCCGGGCGCCTGGGCCGGGCACAGCCTGCTCCAGAAGCGCAGTTTGCAGGCAGGGTGTGGAGGTGCAGAGAGCAGCGGGTCTGGACCAGGAGACCCGGGCTGAGCTCCTGCCTGGCCGCGCAGCCCTGGAGATGTTTCCCAATCTCTTAGCCCCAGCTCCCGCCCCTGTGAATTGGCAGCTGCCATTTCTGCCTCGCAAGCTCCAAAAGTGCTCTGCAGAATCCACAGATCTCTCAGAAAGTCCAAATGAGGCTAGTTGATGGCGACCACCTCCCCTGCCTTGTAATTTCAGAGGGTTCCCCCCCCAATTTCCAGCCTGGCACGTGAGCAGGCCTGGGCCCATGGGGTGGCCCCTCCTCCCAGCCCCAGTGATTGGCCCAGGAGGGGCACATGATCTAAGCTGGGGCCAATGGAATGCCCCCTCCTTCCCAGGGATTGGCTCAGGAGGGGCATGTGACCCAGGCTGGGCCAATGGGAGTCTTCCCTGGGATTGCAGGGGCAGGAGTGCTCTGCCGGGTCCGGCAGGGGGCTGCAGGTCTGGGCTTGCATGCCGGCGGGGGAGCCAGGAGGAGCCAGAGCGCAGAGAGGCAGGCGCCCTGGTGACCGCTGTGTGTGCCTGAGCCGGGGTGCTCCGGAGTGGTCTGGGGCCAGTCTTTTGGCCTTGGCCGTTGGAACTGGGGTTTCTGTGACATGCAGCGAGACCCTACCCAACTGAGAGTAGACATTTGGGGGGGACGACAGGCGGTGGGACAGGCGCTGGGTTATATTCGCTGTTGCTGAAGGATCTCGGAGGAGTCGGTGCCCGGAGGCTAGCGGGGTCTGGCCATGCACCTGGAGTGGCCGTGCAGCGTGTTCTCCTGGACCCACCAGGTCCTTATCTGCCCCACCCTGCCCGGCTGCTGGACACCCCAGGCCCTCCAGGTCTCCTGTCCCTACACTGCCAGGGGGCCATTCTCATTTTCCAGGTCTGTGATTCATTCCCAGCGTCTGGGAAGAACTAATCCCTGCTGGTGACTCAACAGGAGGCCTCTCCCAGGGGACACATTTGCAGCTTTGTAGTAAAATCTGGTCTTGCTCACACTTTCCCCCAAGTAGACTGGGGGACTGGGGAAGACAGGGGGCTCGTCTCGGTGGGCTAGTTTATTCCTACCCTTATGTACATTTTCTATTATATAATTATATTGCCATTTCATTAATCAAAAGTCATGTTTTCAATTGTACCGTATGCCCTCCATTTTTGGGTTCAGTAACACTCCAAAGCAATGGTCTGAGTTTGGTCTGTGAGGTCTTTTCCCACCTCCCCCCACCAGGGCCCCAATGTGACCAGCAGGGCCTACATCAGAGGGCTGGAAATGTGAGGCCCTAGGGGCCTCCCTAGATTATACTGGCACGTCTCCCTCTCCAGCCCCTGTGCCTCTGCTTTCTCTTCTCTCCTATCTGAAGGTCCCTCCTTGCTTCTGTCAGAGAAAACCTGACCCCAGGCCCTTGCGGTCTTCAGGCCAGACTGCCCACGCCGCGGCCCACAGCGCCGTCCGGCCCTGACCCATGCTCCCCATGCCTCGTGCTGCACAGCCCGTGCACGGAGCAGAATGCCCTGCGCACCCTGGTTGGGTCTGGATGGCCTGTGTGACACCGGCGGGAACTGGGACCTGCCCCCAGGAAGTTGAGACCTGGCCCAGCCAGCACCCCACATCCCAGGGAAGATAAAAGCTCCAATTTTGCAGAGATGTTCCCCAGCTGCTTTCCATTTTCACAGAGGACTTCAGAGGAAGCGGGCCTCAGCTGCAGCAGGAGGGGTCTCGGGTATAAGGCGAAGGAGACGCGCTGCTGGCAGAGACAGATGCTGAACGTAGCTTTTCTGGGAACGTGTTGGGGGGAGGTGCCCTGGGGACCGGCTGCCGTCACAGCGCGTGGGCTGGAAGTAGCTCTTTATCTTGCAGTGAAAGGAAGTCAGGAGGGTCTTCCCCTCGCCCCCGCCCCCACCCACCAGCACCGCCAGACTAGCTGAGGTGAAGGGGCAAGGACCCAGGACGTGCTATTGGTCAGAGTTTTGGCTGAGGCCCTTTGGGGTCGTCATGGGCCTGTGGGTGTGTTTGCCACGGGATGGGGGTGGGGAGGGGGGGGCTGGGTGGCTTCCGGGCTACATAGCGCTGAGGTGGGGGGTTCCTTCCATAATAAAACCCACTGCCTTTTGGGTGGGCTCTACCCAAACTCATCTGCTACTCTCAGTGGCTCTGTGAGCTAAGGATGAAGATGAGCAAGTTTTATGGGTGAAGAGACAGACTTCCAGCAGAGCCGTTACCCCAGAGGCCCGGGCCATCCGTGCCCAGCGCAGTCTGGTAGGACTTTCTCCGGGGAAGGGCGCGTTTGTCCATCACCACTGGTGCCAGCCACACGTGCCACTGAACACGTGAAATACAGTTTACTGATACTGGGATATTCAATCTTTAATTTTACTTGATTATTATTAGTTGACACTTAAATTTAAACAGCCCCAGTGGCTAGTGGGGGCGTTTGGGACCGCGCAGGACTCTTGCTGGCTGGTGGGAGCCCCTCTGTTCCCAGCGCTCAGCCCAGCTCTAACCCGAGGTCCAGGCAGGAGTGGGGGGCCTTGCATCCCCCATCCTGGGGTTTGGTCCCAGGTGGGTGCCTGAGACCCAGCCAAGCACCAGAGCCTACTCCCATGCCCAGGACATTTTGAAGGGGACTGAGAGGGAGAAGCCTGTCCCCCCCTTGGCGACAGTAGGACAGGGCGAGGGGCAGCGGGGAGCGGCAAGTCCATCGTGAGCTGCAAGCTGACATGGGGACACAGGCCGAGTGGGGTGGGGGCGGGCCAGGTCGGTCCCGTCTCCCTCCGGGCATCGGGAGTCATGGATGCAGCATGTGGGGAGGTCCTGGGGAGCTGGGAAGGGCTGTGCATTGGGCGAAAGTGTCTCCCCAAATTCGCGTCTACCCGGAACCTCAGAATTTGACTTTACTTAGAAATAGGGTCTTTGCAGATGAGGTCTTCCTGGATTGCCTATTGCAGTTGTGGGGTTCTTCTAGGAAAGGGACAGACACACAGACACACCTGGGAGAAGGCCATGTGACCATAGGGGCAGAGACTGGGGTGACATGGCCACAAGCAGGGGACGCTGGGGGCCCCCAGAAGCTGGAGGAGGCCAGGAAGGGCGGCCTGACTTGGGCCACAGAGGGAGCAGGCTCTGTCCTGAGAAAAGAAATTTATGTTCAGCCCCCAGTTCCTGGCGACATCACCGCGGTCCAGGAAGTGAACTGGCCAGGCTGCCTTGTGGTGCAGGTTTGGCCTGGCAGCTGCTCCTGTGCCGCCATGGTCAGAGTGGAGGAAGGTCTGGTCTAGGGGCCGCGTGATGCCAGAGTGGGTGGGCCAGGGGATGCTTGGGCCGCTGCCCTTGCCCACACCCCCCAGTGCCAGCTTTCTCCTCACCCCGGGCCGAGGAGCCAGGCTGGCCAGTCCCTGCTGACCATAGCTAGTGCCAGCACCGGACACCTGGGCAGGCCTGCCTGGGTCACACTTCCACCTCTGCCAACCCCAGCCCTGGCCTTAATAGAATGTCTTTTGGCGCCAACTTATTGATGACAAGCGCAGGACAGAAACTTCCGGAGCCTGCTTGCCTCTGCAACTAGGACAGGTCCCCCTCGGCTGGTGGTCAGGGCACGGCAGCCCTGTCGTCCTACAGTGCCCGCCTCGCCTGGCCAGGCTACCTCCAGGGTCTCATGGCCCAGCTCCCCCAAACACGTCTGCCTCACTTTCTGGAACATTCCCTCTCAGTGTTCCAGCCAGGCCCTCCCGGGCCTTCATAGCCCTCCCGGGAGTTGGCCTGCAGCTCCTATGCTTCCTGGAAGCTTCTGCCCAGACTTCCTCCTTCCTTCCTTCAGCTCTCCCGGCCTTCGTGGCGAGGCCGCTCTGCAGTCTCACTCAGCTCCTCACACTTCCTCCCTCTCCTGCTTTATTTCTGCCCTGGCTGTCAGGGCTCTCTCACACTTATCCAGGCCGTGGGTCTGCCCCAACCTCTAGAACGTGACCCCTCCCCCCACCCGAGGGCAGCATCCGAAGCCCGGAAGGTTCTAGATACCTGCTTGTTGCACAAACTGAGGCAGTGCTCCTGGACACCGTGTGGCCGTGGGAAGAATCCTTTCACCAGCGTGTGCAAGAAGGCAGGACAGCAGGTTTCACTGGCTTGGGAATGTTGAGGGGCTCGGAGGAAGAAATGCCCCCGACTGGTGGCGTTTGGTGAAATTTGCAGAAAAAGCAGCAGCAGCAGCTTGGGTGAGGGCACTGACGAGGCCGACCAGCGCCGCCGTCCCAGGCCCTCGGACCCCTTCCCGCCGAGCTGACCCCTGCAAACCCGGCGCTCCCCCAGCCCGGGCCCCGATCCCAGGGAATGTTTCAGTGCGGCCAGTGCTAGACAGGAAACAGCTGGGCTTCTGGAAAATGCTTTCCTGGGCCTTGACAGCTGTGCTAGCTGAGCGGATCTGGACGTGGACGTGGGGAAGTGGGGTTGACATACCGGGAAGCCAAGGAGGGTGCCAGGCATGGATGGAGTACACGGGTGGTCCTTTGGGGCTTAAAACAGGAGGCTGGAGCCAAGGTGGACATGTGCCCCCACCCCCTGGCCAGGACAGCTGGGAATGGGGGTGGGGAGGAGCAGGAGGGAGAAAAAGCAGGGAGGGAGGAGGGTTTGGGGGGCAGGTGCTTTGAGAGGCACCCCCTGCCCAGGCAATTTGCAGACCTTGAACCCAGGCTTCTGCTTCGGCCCCGAGCTCTGCAGGTTCCACAGCTCCCCAGTCTCATTGTGGAGACGGGAAGTAACAGAAAACAGTTGAACAAATAAACCTCCCTTCTCAGAACGGGGCACGCCATATCATGTTTTTCTGCTTTTTTTTTTTTTTAAGCGCGAAGATAAACCTGCTCTTGGCCTTCTGCAGGGCGCTGCCTTCTCCTGCAACCTGGTGGGACTGCGCAGGTCGGGAAACATCCTGGGACAAGAAGGACCATGGTGTCATGGATACTTCTTGACGCAGGGGCCGGGCCTGGCTGCAGTCCTCTGCCTCCGCTGGCTGGGCCTGGCTGGGCTCCCCCATCAGTGGTGGGGACCGAGGCTGGGGGTCCCCAGGAGTCTGGCTGCACCCCAATGCCCCACGCCGACCCCGCGCCCAGCACCCTCTGCGTGGGATGGGAACATAACCATGGTCCCCGTGTCCTGCCTGCTACCGTCTTTCTCCTCATGGATCTAAAAGTCGGAAGGGCCTGGGGGTGCAGGCAGGGGCAGACGCTCCCCTGGGCCCGCGAGCCCGGTGCCAGCCCCTCACCCATATTTTCAAGAAGCCCCTCCAAGGGCAGGTGTGGAATAAAATGCCATAGCCCTCTACTGCCCAGGTGAACCCCACAGGCTTGGGGAATCCTTCCTGTTTGGGGAATCTTTCCTGGAGGGCTTTGAGGGTCCCAGGTCGCTTGTGGGCAGCCCCCTCCCCAGGGAGAGGTCACCCTGAGGGTCTTGGTCCCCTGAGCTGCTGGAAGCCTGCTTGGCCAGTGTCAGCTCAGGGGATGCCCCACAGGCCCCAGCACTCAGGTTGCTCACACGACCTCTGCAGCCAAGCTGGGCCCCGGGACAGCTGGCTTTCCTGGGGCTGCCCCTCGGCCGTCCCTGAGTGCAAGGTAGAGCGGGGCCCCGGCCCTGGCAGGCAGAGGGCAGGGGACACCCGCCTCGTGACATGCTGGCCAGCGAATGCCCAGGCAGGGCCGAGAGGCTCTGTGCCACCTCTGTCGTCTCCCCACTGGAATGCCTGCCTGCGAGGGCAGGGGCTGCCCCGGCTCTGTCCACCTGTCTGTGCTCAGGGCCTGGAATGGGGCCGGGGCTGGACAAACGCTCGTGACTCAGCGAACGCACATCCAGACCGTCACCCAGCTGGCACCTCGAGTGCCACAGCATCGGCTGACAGGGTGAGCCCAGGAGGGGTCAGGCGCAGATCTCTGCCACGTCTGGGGGGCACTGCCCCTTCCCGGCTGCCAGGGTCCAGGCCTATTCAGGCCTCGTTTTTCTTATCAGAGGAATGTGGGAACAAGAGGCCAAGGGGCACCCGTTGTTGGAAAGGACGAGGCAAGGTCACGAGTGGGAAGGCGGTGCGATAGCCTGGGCAGACGTGGGCCACTTGGTTTTGGCTGGGGAAGCACGATGGGGGTGCTTATCAGAAGGGCATGTTTGTGGCACATCACGGCCGGTTCACCCAGGGCACCGGTGCTTCTGCTTCTTCTGAAGACCCTGGCCTCTTGGAAAGGTGGTGCATGCACCCCACTGCCAAGGGCTCTGGAATCGCTGGTCCCCGAGGGGGGACCTGCGAGACCCTAGGAAGCAGGCCTGGAGCAAGAGAAGAATGAGAAAGAATAGAGAGCCGCGGAGGAGGGCAGAGCCAGGCCAAGGTCAAGGTCAAGGTCAGGGTGAACCCGACCAGTCACTGTTCTTCCTCGCATCCCATTTTGAAATGAAAATCGTCCTACATGCACAGTCATTACCCTCCAAGCATAATTTTGTTCTCTTGTTGTTGCTTTTTTTTCTTCCAAGCCATTTTCATTTCAAAGGTGCTACATTTCTTTGGAACTGTGGATATACTGAGTATCATGAAAAATGTCTTTGGACTAACAGTTAGTAGCAGATGCATTTGGATTTTTTTCCCTTATTGAAAACAGTAAAACCTCTTCATAAAAACCATAATATCACTGTCTTAAAATGGAACAGTCCCAGAGACTGTTTCTTATTACAGAGGGTGGGATGGTTAAGTTCTTGTGTCAACTTGGCAAGGTTATGGTGTCCAGTGATTTGGTCAAACATGCCCTGGCCTTACTGGGAGGGTGTCTCGTGAATTTAAAGCATTAGTCAGCTGATTGCCTCTAGGATGGATGACAGGCGCAATCAACAAAGGAGATTGCCTCCAGCGGTGGGGAGGGGGCCCCTTTCCAATCACTTGGAGGTCTTAAAGCCAGAACTGAGGATTCCAGCAACCAGAAAGAATTCCTGCCTCTACTCCAGCCAGCCAGCTTCTCCTGGGAAATTCAGCGTCACCTTCAGCGCCGACTTCCAGGCTGCCCTAGGGAATTAGGACTTGCCAATCTCTAGAGGCCCATGAGCCAATTTCTACACTAAATTCATTTTTTTTTCTTGCCTCTGGAGAACCCTGACTAGCACAATTGGTTTCAGTTTTTCCTAGTTAGTCTGCCCCAAGTATTTCTCTTGCTTGTTGGCTAAGTCTCTAGAGGGGAGGGATCTGTTTATATAACGTTATAAGGTGAGAACAGCTTTATGTTTAGGTTTGACAGCTCCTTCATGTCTTTGGCAGTTAAAGGGCCTTGATGCTAAACTTCCATCTACAATAGTTGAAGTCTAGATTAGCAGCCAATTTAGGCTCGGTGACCTGATATCACATCTCTCTTTCCCCTCCCTGATGAAGGAATGCTTTTAATTTGGAAAACCTAAGAGAGGCGTAAAACTGATAACACATTTAGTTTTGCCTGTCACAAGCCTCTGCTGAAAAGAATAAAATTGGGAGTGTTCCCAGAGCTCTGGGTTATAATGGCCGCACTCATATTCAGTGCATAAGGCAACTGTATTTTTTTTGATAGAAATAACTGATATTTGGGGAAAGAATAGTTGCCCGTGTGATATCAGTCAAACAAAAATATGAATAGTTGTTATTCTAAGTTGATGAGTCACATTTTCCATACTTTCAAAATCCCTCCTTCAATGCAACAGTTTGTCAAATTGGGACTTCCCTCTGTTCTCTACAGATATCCTACGAATATTTTAGTGCCTTAAACGTGCCTGGTCAGGTGTCAGGGGCCGGAGATGAAGTTGCTGCCCATGGAGCTTAGGCTGCAGTAGAGGCTGGTAAACAAAGCAGATTGCATCCAGAAGGTGCATGGTTTCCAAGGGTGCCGTGGTGATGGGGTGTGCGCTAGCATCTATGCGGGCCTCAGAGGAGGGGGCATTCGAGCTGAGATGTGAGCCAGGAAAAGGCAGCAGGTGCAGCTGTTCCCGACGTCCCGAAGGGGCCTGGCTGCCTTCAGCCCTCCCGCCGCGGGAGCAGAGCACGAGGGTGCTGGCAAAGACCCGGTCCTGTGACTCCAGGGCTTGCCGCTGGCCTGGCCCAGCCTCTCGTGGACTGGAGCCGAGGCTCCTCCCACCCTGTCCTCCTTAGTTCCTTGTCTCCTCTCCCCCGTGCCAGACTCCACCCAGGTCGGAAGGTGTTCTCTTCTTCCTTCTCCTGCCTTCCCCCCTTTACCCTCCCCGGGGGCTCCCCCAATCCATCTCCTGCATGCTGTAGTGCAATGAAGCTCTAGGCTGGTCTTGGTCCCAGATTCCTGTGTGGGAATCTCTACATCCTTGGAATTTCTCATGATAGGAGTGTCTCTTGTTATTCTAGTGGGCCCCAGACCACACCTGATAGTTCATGCTAAGGAGAGGATGCAGGGTGAGGCGGCCATGCCCAGAGCCCCTCCAGGTAATTAGGGGGCCGGGTGTGAGCCAGCCTGACCTCCAGCAAGGGTGGGGGCTGGAGATGGAGGCCCCCCCAGGGGCACGGAAGTGATCGGTCCTGCCGATGGAGCGAGACCCCGCAAAAGCGCTGGGCACCTGAGGCCCAGGTGAGTCTCCCTGGCAGGTGACACAACGCATGTGCCGGGGGTGGGGGGTGACGCGTCCTGACTCCATGTGGAGAGGACACGGAGGCTTTGCCTTTGCGACCCTCCCACCCTTGCCCTCTGCCTCTCTTCTTCTTCTGTCTCCTGATCTGTATCCTTTTGGCTATGAATAAATCCATTATAGTTAAGTAGAGCATTTTCCATAGTTCTGTGAGTCGTTCTAGTGAATTATTGAACCCGAGGGGCTGGTGGAAACCCCAAATTTGTAGCCAGGTGGTCGAAAGTGTGGGTGGCGTGGGAGCCCCAAGCTTGTGGTTGGCATCTGGGTGAGCGCAGTCTCGGGTGGCTGTCCCCTTTCCCCATGAGTCCTGAGTCCAGGCAGCTAGACCCTGGATTGAGTTAGGGTGTGATGTGGTTTCCGAAGCTATTGCCCATTGTGGCCTCTGAACTCGAAGGACCTCAGCTAACAGAGTCTGTTGGAAGGAAATGTGTGTATTTTTAAGAGCGTCATGTGGTAAGGACCAAAAACGCGGCCATGGGTTGGAGAACATCTGGCCTACAGCCATTTCAGAAGCAGCAATGAGCCTGCCCACTTCTCCCTCCACGTGATGTTTTATTGTCATGCTGCCGCCCTAACAGAAGTTTTCTTCTTCTTTTTCCTGCTGGAGTATCCCACTTGGGTTAGGCATCCCAGGTCGTGGTTCCGATTTGGGCCCTGCTGGGGTATCTTCTCTGCAGGGCCAGCAGACTTCCACCCCTACCCTTGAATACCTTTGTCCTAGTTGAGCGGCCCTTGTGACACTGGACTAACCCAGCCCAAAGGACATCTGGGGAAATACTAGCTGGAGAGTCAGGACTGGGTGTTGCTCAATATGTGGGAAAAAATGCAGTGTTTTCTTCTCCAGAGAAGGCGAGCCACATGGCAGTCAGTCCGTCGGGATTGGGGAGGCCCTGGCAAGGCTGGCGCTAGGGTTGGCCCCGGATCCGGCTCTCCTGCCCGCTGCCCTTCCCCGCTGCAGCTTACCCACGGGGACCCCACGCTCCCCCTGCCCCCACACCTTTGCCTGTGCCAGGCTCTGCAGTTTGCCACACTGGGGCCAGGAAGGAGGGGTCATGCCTGGCAAACGAGCAGGAGGGCTGGCTCACAGGAAGCTGCTTAGCAATCCAGAGATGGCAGGAGCAGCAGTAGCCAGCGGGACCTGGGGTAGGGACCTGGGGTGAGCCCTGCCCAGTTCCACCAGCCACACGTCTGCTCCCAGGGGTCCAGGGCCCTTTCTGCGCCACCAGGCCCTCCCTCTTCCCTTCACCAGGCACCTCCGTCTGTGCTGCCTGCAGCAGCCGCTGGCAGGAGAAGACCCGGTGCAGCCTCCCCAGCTGAGCTGCTGTGCGCGCCTGCGGCTCGTGGTCAGTGCCCGCGTTGAGCTGTGCAACCTGCGTGGCAGCTGTGCAGCAGCAAATTGCAGGGCAGGGGTTGGTGTGTCCCAGGGACAAATCCCCCTGGGTGCCCCCACCCCGCCCCCTGCGTGTGTGTTCACAGTCCCTTTCATGGAATAGTGCAGATTCTGTTTTTCTGCAAAAGTAACAAAATCCCAATTGCTGGTGCTGGGGTGTGAAGTGAGGAGAGCCAGAAACTGATTGCTTAGCCAGAAATTGTTTTATGAATGACTTTCCTCTTGGGTGTTTGCATTATGGATCTGAAGGTACTGCCAGATGTTCACTTAGTCCCATTTCGTGCGACGGGACAAATGTCAGGCAATGGTGAGATGAGATGTGCAACTTTGGGGATTTGAGGAAAGTGTCAGGGTGGAGCCCCTTTGAAGGATGAGGGATAGGGACCCGAAGCAGGGGGTTAAACACCCACGGATTTTCCTCTCCTTCAAGTACTTTGCACTCAAACCTAACTTCCAGACCATCCTGCTTTCCCCTGCAAAGTAAGCTAACTGAACAACCAATCAACTAATCAACCATCCAGCCAATCAACCAACCAACAACCAGTCAACAACTCCCCCACCCCCACACACAGGGGGAGTTCTACTGTAAAAAAATTAATGCATTTTTGGGGAGGTCTGAAAGTTGGTGTGGCCTCTAGTGGGGTCCAGAGTTTGGCATTTCCTGGCCCCTTCCCCTGGACCCTGGGACTGGTGACTACTTACTCCCAGCCCGAGTGCCCTTCTGTGATGTCCACCAGCTGCCAGCTCCCCTCTGGACTCCATAGGCTTGCCCTACAGAATGACCAGTCAGCCGGTGATAACCAGGCATTTAGGAAAGCTGTAAGTAACAAGGAAGTAAATGGGAAGAACAAGGAAAACAGTCAGACACAAAATGCAGAGCAAAAGGGAATCCATGGCAACAGCTGTAGTCGCCATGGAGGTGTGGCACCCAGACTTCCCTTCAGGAGAGAGCCCTCCGCAAAGACCATAGCTTGATGGACTCTGGCTGAGGGTGCCCTTGGTTCTGCCTTGCTTTCAAGCTGAGGACTCACCTCCCTGGGTAGCCAGTGACAGAGGAGGACAGTGGTCCCAGGGCTCTCCATGTCTGGCCAGTGTGGGATCCTGCAAGCACACCATTTGTACCGGAGCTCCCCCATGGGCTGGCAGAGAATTTCTTAGAACTCCACCACAGTCTGAGGCTCCTTCTCCCCAGCCTACCTTCCTTCCCCGCTTCCTTGCACAGGTGTCGGTCCTGCGTGGCATTCTGAAGGCTCTCCCTGCCTTCTCCTGCTCCCTCTCTCCTTTATCTTTCACAGGTGTCACGTTCAACAAATCTCTCACAGGTCTGTCTTCACTTCTGCTTTGCAGAGGACCTAAGAGTTGGGTTTAGGGACTGGACCACCCATGGTTCGGCTGGCAAGGAGGAGCCCATCTCTGGTGGCATGCGGCCTGTGGATAGTCCCTGGCACAAGGCAGAGGCACAGATGCTAACAATTTTCATGATGCTGACTCAGTGGAGGGAAATGCTCCGCCTAATGTGATGATTCCAGCTGTTGAAATGCGTACAAGCATGGCAGAAATGGCAGGTTATTACTGAGTCACACAGATGTCTCACAGGGGGTGAGGGGACACTGGGGGTGGGGGTGGAGGGGGAAGGCGATAAACAAGCAGTTAGATCTTAAAAACGAAAGGCATCTCCTTAGCTTGTACAGAGACCCTGAGCTCCTATAGTGGGAGACAAGACGGCAGAGGAGCAAACTCAGGACCTTTAATAGGGCAGTAGAGCTTCAACGAGGATGGGCTGCTCACCAGAGGTCATCCAGGGCCCTGCTTGGGGAAGCCTGGGACACTGAACCAGGGAATGGGGTCTTTTGGGTGGAGGCCCACAAAGATTGTGGTGGCTCTTTGGACTCCCCTGGGTCCATGAAGCTGAGACAGCCCATCCCTCGCCACTAAGCTCTATCACTTCCCTCATTCTGGAAGACACTGGAAAAGCCTCTCTCCTGTAAGACAGCAGGTAACCCTCAGGAGCAGCTCCATCTCCTCTCCTGGCTTCCAGTGCAACAAATAGGGTTGAAGCCCACCATAAGCTGGCTGGGGACATACTCGACCTGGTAAGGAAGAAGAGATTACACCTTAAAGGAGATACAATGTCAGCTAGAAGATGCCAGCAGAAGGATTGAGTTCTTGGGATTGAGTTTTGAAGATGCTTGGACAAGAACATATGACTGTATCAGCAAGCATATGTTAGCACTCTCCCAGGGCACAAGATTTAAGCCCTGGCCAAGACACCAGGGGTGAAGCAAACGTGCTAATAGTGTGGCTTTTAGAATCCTGGAGAAACTGATGCACCATGTCGACTGAAGTTGGAATGTTGCTTGGAAGATGGTAGAGAAAAGGGTTAAAAGTCTCCTGGAAGTATGTACTGTAATACTTTCTTGTTTCTTTTCTCCAAGGGACCGAGCGAGGGCCATGTACTTGGGTGATTGAACACTTAAAGGGAATGCTCAAATAGTTCGAAGCTATTTGTCATAGGGTCTAAGTTGGTTCTGATTTATGGAGCATCAAGGCATCAAGGGCCCCTTGCTAGAGACCTGCTCAAAGTCCAGCTTACCATAGACTTTGGTCCCGGGTCCACCCAGTAGTCATTTCTCTGATTTCTGAATATATAATTGCGGTTGATATATTTGGCAGTTGGTTTAACCACTATGCTGGATCCTTGGAGTGTAAAGTAAGAACTGTCACAATGGGGAAGCCTAAGTGAAACCTCTGAAACTGCCCCCCTACCCCTCAGCCAAGACAGTGAATCAAAACCAATCACCCAGCGGGTGGTGGGAGGGGTGGTGCCGTTCAGTACTGCTCCTGGTGATTTTAAAGATGAAAGAGGGGTGATGGGCCCTCTCACATCTCTGTTTATGACCCATGTGGCAGTTAAGTTTCTCCAGAAAACAGAACCAATAGGATATATGCAGATATATAAAGATATCTATATATATCTCTTTATAGATATATAAAGAGATTTATTTTTAAGGAATTGGTTTATGCAATTGTGAGGGCTGATAAGTCCAAATTCTGTAGGACAGCATAGAGTCTGGAAGTTCTGGTAAGAGTGATTTTGAAGTCTTGAGTCTGAAATCTGTAGGGGAGGTCAGCACGCTGGAAACTCAGAGAGGATTAGAGAGTGTAGTATTGAGACAGAATTTCTCTCTCTCTCTCTGGAACACTCAGTTTTTTCTTAAGGCTTCCAACTGATTGGATGAAGCCCACCTATGTTATGGAGGGTCATCTCCTTTGCTTAAAGCTGACCGACTGTAGATGCTAATCTCATCTACAAAATACCTCCACAGCAACATCTAGACCAGTGTTGACCAAACAACTAGATATCATAGCCTAGCCAAGTTAACACATGGAGTTAATCACCACAATCCACCAAGTCATAAAGTTGGGTGTGCCCAGGAGCAATTCATTTTGACATGGGATTAGTTTATCCAGGATCAATCCTGAGCAAAACCAGAGGGCATGAATGAGCAGGTACCCCAGACCCCATGTCACCTAGACTAGTGTCTCTCCCCCAGCTTGCATGTATGACTACGTGGATGAGTCCAATGTGACCTGCTGAATGGGAAGAAAAAGCACAAGGTTGGGTTCACAGATGGGTTGGTTTGGAATCTGGAGACAAGCTGGAAATGCTCCCTCCCTTTTATTTTCACAGCATTACTGCCAATAAATTTCATTCAGTTCTAACACTGCCTTCATGTCTGCTTTAAAGACGACCCACCTGATGACAAGGAAAAAAAAAAAAGAACAAATAAAATGACATGAAATAAAATAAGAACTCAGACCAAAACCCTGATTAGTGTCTTAGGTGAATTAAAAAAAGAAAAAGATAATGTATCCATGAAATAAGAAGGAAAAGGGAAAATGGAGGGAAGAAACTCTCCAAGACAGAAAAAGAGGGTAAAACGATAACCTGCAAAGATATAAATATCAGACTGGCATGGACTTTTCATCAGCAGCACTGGATGCTAGAAGACAATGGAATAAGACCTTCAAAATTATGAGGGAAAATTATTTGAATATCAGTATTCTGACCCAGCTAAACTATTGCTTAAGGGTGAAGGACCAGAAAAGACATTTTCACATGTTGAAGAACTCAGGAAGTTTACGTCCCATGCACCTTTCTATGGGAAGTTACTGGAGGACATACCACCAGGGGGAGTAGGTAAGCCAAGAGAGAGCCAGAATGCAATATACCAGAAACAGAATGACTTTTAAAAAGGGCAATTTATTAAGTTGCAGGTTTACAGTTCTAAGCTGTGAAAATGTCCCAATTAAAGGAAGGATATAGAAATGTCCAGTCTAAGTCATCAGGGAAAGATACCTTGGTTCAAGAAGGCTGATGACATTCAGGGTTTCTCTCTCAGCTGGAAGGGCATGTGGTGAACATGGCGACGTCTGCTAGCTTTCTTTTCCCACTTGTTTCCTGAAGCTCTCAGGGGCATTTTCCTTCTTCATCTCCAAAAGTCTCTGGTTGCATGGACTGTCATGATTCTCAAGCTTTTCCAAAATCTTTCCTCTTTTAAAGGATCCCGGTAAACTAACCAAGACCCACCTGGAATGGGTGGAGATACGTCTCCCTCTAATCAAAGGTTAATTCCCACAATTGGGTGTGTCACATCTCCATGGAGATAATTAATCAAGCTTCCAACCTACGGTACTGAATAGGAATTAAAGGAAACAGCTGCCTCCACAACCTGGATCAGGATTAAAACATGGCTTTTCCAGGGCACATAATCCTTTCAAACTGGCACACCTGGGTTCTGTGCAAGCACAGGACATCCTGTCCAAGGAGGGTGGCCTGGAGCAGGCCTTAGGGCAGGCTGGAGGAAAAGGCTCAGAGAGGAGCTCTCTGGAAAATAAAGAACTAATAGAAGAGATAGAACAATTGAGACCCCAGAGAGTCTCGAAGACTCCACTGCTTTCTGTTTTCATATTATGATTTTGGTCATAAATATCTCCTACTTTGGCAAAGTTTTGTGTGTCTGTTTCCCTGTTCTCTTTGCTGAAAGGTGATTTTTTGAGAGAAAATAAGAACGGATCTTAAAATTGGAACTCCTCATGTGTTAATTTTGTTAAAAACTTAAAAATAAAATTGCAGCAGGGTGCTGACTCCCCTCCACCCTTTCCTGCTTGTCAGGGGATTAATGCGCTCCGGCTTCGGCCCAAACTTCAAGTCCAGGAGCTCTTTCCTTCCTCTGTTCATGCTATGCCTGGTTGGTTGACAGATGATGTTCTGAGAGCTGGGAGGCCGTGAGTCTGCTCCTGCATTGCCCAAGGTCTTAGGCCACCGTCCCGGGCCCCCAGGTACTCAGAGGGTGCCCTGTGGACAGGGCGTTGACCCGGCCTCCTGACCTTGGCTGTTTCTGGGCCACTCCCTCCAAAGGCTCTAGGAGAGTCTCCATCCTTGCCTCGTCCAGCTCCTGCTGGCTCTGGTGGCCTTGGCTTGTGGCCCCATCACTCTCATCTTTGCCTCCGTACTGGCCTTCCTGTCCCCCCCTGGGTCTTTGTCTTTTCCTTTTCTGTCTTTTATAGACACACCCTTTGCCCCCTCATCCAGGATGATCTCCTCTAAA
>PVIY010029181.1:0-32277 GCA_004026745.1 Myrmecophaga tridactyla
CCTTTAAAATCATCTCTTCTACATCTGGGCAAGATCAAAATGCATAGCGCTGGTCTAAATGAAAGTTGCCAATTAAGCAAGAGAGTTATATATTATGGTGGACATCTGTGTTTTCCTCTGTACAGCTTCCCTTCCCACAATAGTCCCTCTTAACAAAACAAGCCTCTTCCTTTGAAGCAGAGTCATTCACCTGCGGGCTGCAATCACATCTTGCCCTTGGCTAAAACTGGATTAAGGGAGGGGCATGTCATCTAAAATACTCAAAGTCCTTCTCTGAATTCATTCATTCATTCATTTTAAGTGTGGAATCTGAAAGACACGTGTTTTTCCCCTTCTGGGGTCATTTTTTGGTAGAATGTAAGCCTGGGTTTCTGTGATCTTCTTGTCACCACCCACCATGGAAGGTGTTCGAATTATAACTGCCTTAGACAACATGCAGCCAGAAGCCACAACAAGAGATAAAGGGAGACTGGGATGAGGAGGGACAAAGGGAGGGACAGAGGGAGATAGGGAAGGAAGGAAGGAGGGAAAGGGAAGGAGAAAGAGAGAGAAGGGGAGAGAAGGAAAGAGACAGGTACTTGGCAACACTGTTTTGAGTTCCTAGCAGGTCTGCAGCTACCATGCAGGGTATGAGCCAATCGTTTTTCTGCTTAAGATGGTTTTCTGATTTCTGAAAGAACATTGCCTAATTACTGAAATATTCTAGAGAAAGCTGTGGAAGATAGGGGTTATAATCTATGGCTATTACAATCTGGACCATGACAATGTTTATTCATACCAAGGCAATGTTACAATTCATTAGAAGACCTTCAAAACACAGATGATAAATGTCAATGTGGAAATGATACAAGTCTGATATCTAGGTGTTTTTATTTGTTTAATGACCATAAATAGTCAGATCACCCTTACTCAGAAAGGATGGTGAGTAGTTATTAATTAATAATTACAATATTATTAGTTAAATACGAGTAGTTTTTAATAATGGATATAAACCAGACTGCAGAGTCCAAGAGAAAGCGCTTGAGAGTTTGGTGCCAACAGACCTAAGTCTTGAACCTCTGCTTATTAACTGAGAACTTAAGCAAGTCGGTGCATATTTTTACTTCATTTTCTTCATCGGGCAAATAAAAGATCTATTTATTATATTGCATTTTATATTTATATATTTTAATTAAACAAATGTATATACCTCATTGGGTTGTTTTGAAAAAACAAAATAGTGAAAGTCTAAGAAGCAGTTAATATAAGCCTACTACAGACTAATGAAATCAAAGTTTTTTTAAAACAATTATTTTGATTTACTTTTCTCCGATTCATCAACACATCTGTGAGATTTTATCATACCTGAAAATTAAGAAGTGATTTCCCTCATATGTAAAATGCCCTTTACTCTACTAAAATCAGGGAATTTTCACAGTATAAATATTTGGCCGTTCAAAGAAACTTCTAAAAACAACACTTTGATAGTGTGGCTGAATAATAAAGCCTTGGCTCCTGGGTATCATGAAGCTGCCTGAGCAGAGAACAAGAATTAATGCCCTCAACTGTTCCAAAGCATGCAAAGGGAAAGAATTTGTTTTTTTTTTCTTGTTTGATCAATTATTATATTCTATAGACTGTATATTCCATAGACTGTTTCTTCCCCAAACATAAAGTTTGCTCAAAAATCTCTCAAGGAAATTCTTCCTCGTGTATGCATTGATACTCTAATTTTACTGACCTACTCACATGTATCCAATTCAACTCCAATTTTCCCATCTTGTTCTCAGGGGGAAAAGTCTTACTAATTTAACCTGATGAAATAAGGCTATGCCCATGGTTGATTGCACCAATTCCTAACTAGAGATATACATCGGATTCACGTGGGGAGTTTTTGAAACTTATGTATGCTCTAGGTCCCAGTTTTTAGGAAGGCTAAATCAGCTGATCTGGGCAGGAGTGTGCCATGTGTATTTTGAAAAAGTTAATCACATGATTGAGCTGTGCACCACAGTTTAGGGGAGAGGGGCCCTAATTAAACACACTACTAATTTTCTAATTTTCTCTCACTGCAGCCCTCTCTTCATTTGAAAGATAAGGTTTCCAGGGTGATTCATGAAAATAAACATGCCTAATTAACAAAAAATCTCTTTCAGGTATCAACTACATTGTTAATATCCAGAGGGAAAATTACAGCTTGGAATATATTTGGGTTCCCTCCTGTGTGCTGCCAATATTCAGAAGAAAAATATTTATCTTGGAGGACCGAGAAAGAAAAAACCAGCAGGAAAACTACGTAACAACTTTAATAGTAGGAGAATGGACTGATTAAGATTAGATAATACACCCCTCCAAAAAAGTAAATTGCATGAAATCCAACCGATTTTTCTGAAGATAAATATAAAATGAGTGCAAGTGATGAAATAAGACAATGAGAGAGCCTCCTACTATCAACTACTATTTTTTGGAGAGAGCTTACTACCTGCCAGGCAATTACTTAACCATATTATTTCATTGAATCTTCCTAAAACAACCAAATACTTATGAGGACTTGGAAGGGAAAATTTAACTCTACAAGATCACACAGATAGTATGTGACTCCCAGATGTTTCTGAACCCCAAGCCCATGCTTTCAACTGCTAGGTTATTAGACCACATTTACTAAGAGATTTTTATATGCCAGGCACTGTCCTAAGCACTTTACATTATGTCACTTCATCTTCACAGGTAACGTAGGTATTATTACCCTTATTTTATAAATGAGGAAGCTGAGACTTAGACCACTTAAATAAAAACCTGTCTTGTAAATGTTAAGCCAGGTCTTTCAGACTTCAAAGCCTGCAAGCTTAAGTACAGGAAGAGGGTGCAAGGAAAAAGGAACAAAAAATCAAGAAAGATGGAGAATTTTTTAAAAATCGCTGGGAAATAAAGATATTTCTATAATGAAGAAACATCCTAGCTTTAGCTCAGGGCTTCTCAAGTTTGGCCGCACATTAAAAAAAAAAAGTCTTCAAAAAAAAACAATCGTTCTGGGAGCCTGCCATGCCAAAAAACAAAAAAAAATTCTGGGGCCCAGGCTCTACTACAGACCAAAATAAACCAGCATCTCTAGAGGTGGTACCCAGTTATCAGGAATTTGTAAGGCTCCCCAGGTGATCTCAATTTGCAATCGAAGTGAGAACCATGGAGCTAGACACTCTCCTTCAGCTGTGAACCATTTGGTTACTTTTCCTACTTAGATATTTTTTAGAGATAAAAAGCTAATGTTATTTCCAATGTCTTCACAATAGTGGAACAATGTCTTAGTCACAACAACAAAAAAATCCTCTCTCCCTTTCTCAGATTCACTTAGGGAGAAAGCAGGAAGTTCTCAAGCATTTGAGAATCAATAGCTATTTAATAAACATCCATTGACTACAGACATCCTAAATAAACCTCGGGAAGTGATTTTTGAATTGGGATTAGAGAAGAAGTAATAAGACACAAATCTAAAGTTGCCTCTGAATATCTTTGCCAAATCAAAATTATCGTTTCCCCTTGCACTTTTCCATGTTGAAGAGCTTTAGGACTTCTCAGAAATGATAATCAGATAGGTTGAAAGTCCATCATTTTGGTTACAGCCTTCCTTCTTGCTAGTCTTGTTTTTATTTATGAGATCTTCCCTCTTCCCTATTCTCTTCCTCACCTTAGAGATTCAACTTCCATTGATCATGCTCCACCTAAACCTAATGGGTCAAAATTAGGCTTTTTTTTTTTTGCATGGGCAGGCACCACGAATCGAACCAGGTCTCCAGCATGGCAGGCAAGGACTCTGCCTGCTGAGCCACTGCGGCCACCTCAAGTATTCATTTTTAATGGGCTTAAAGTGATCCCGTATTCTGTGATATTGCATTATATTACTATTATTTGCCTTCTATTATTTTTTATAAGAAATCTTTATTTGTAATAAATAAATTGCCCATACTTAGCTCCCTGTAATGTCTGACTGTCCTCATGTTATCTTTTCCATAGGCAGGTAGTGGGAGCTAAAAAGGTATTTTTCATCACGATCACCTCTACATTAAGAATGTTGCTTTACTGCAATGTGCAGAAGTCAAGTTTTTTCAATATAGTACACGTGGTTGCTGTGGTATATACGCACAAGCTCTGTGAGGATAACAGGACATAGAATTTTCCAAACTTTTTTTAATTTTTGGTAGAAAAGAAAAAAGAAATACAGGAAGAAATGGAGAGGTCAAAACCAGCTGTCAATGTCTCTCTAATAGACCAGCAGCACCGCGGCATCTGATTCTCCCAGTGCTATGGGAATCTAGGGTATGTCTTCTGGGGGCTCAGAAGATGGTCCCTGAGCCACCTTCCAGGATTTTTGGCTCCCTAGGTATGTGAGACACATCAGCACTCAGTACATAAAAAGGAAGAGTCCATGCTGGTTTATCTAGCGATTCTTATTTCATCAATTGGGGCATTCCTAATCCACAGCCAAGTCCACCCATGAAATTAAGCAACAATTTCAAATGCTCTTTTATTTCCAGCCAGCTACATATGGCCTATGAGACTGGCCTGACGGAGCCAAGGAAGGGCTGTCCCTCAGCCAGTTGGCAGCAGGTGTGACCACAATCCATGGCAATGAAGACAGCACTTCAGTGAAGCAGGCACCTTCCCCAGACATGACTCCATGGAGCCAACTGAGAGCCTTGGGCCCAGCACAGATGCTCTGCAATGCCAACCACCAGCTGGCAGCCAAAGAGGACCAGCATCCAGGGACAGTTAATTCAAAGCTCTCATTTTATTCCTGTTTTAGGGACTTGTTTTAGCTTTTGCCTATGTATCAAAGCCAATGTTTCTTCCTTAGGAAGGGCCGTGGGCTATCCTTTAAACAACTAGTACATTGGAAGTGCTGAAAACTAAACATGCAACAAAAATGAATGGTACCATCTGAACGTTGAACATTAATATATGCATACTTAATGAAGTGAAATGACAATAACTAAATGGTCATGAAGGTGTCTTTCCGTTAGGCAGAGATGCAGATTAACTCTTACCCTCCCATTTTGCAGTCCCCGGTTCCACCTTTCCAGGCTCTTACATACTTCGGGTTGGCCCACAGGGACACTGGGTTAAAGCTTCCACTTGAAAAATAGGGTCCCACCGGACACAAGATTACAAAGAGCAGAGCTTTGGATGGCATCTTGACTCCAAGAGAAGGCTGCAATAAAGTAGAAGTATACACAACTGTAATTTAAAATATAGACACTGATCTTGAAGGTTAAGAATAGATCAATAACCATATATCAAAAGGAGCCATTCAATAACAGGAGTTATCTTTTTAAAGTTGCATTACTTAAGGCCCGATGGCCTTATAAGACAACACACTGAGAATGGAGTCCTTAAATTTCTTTTTGCTTTGCTTTCTGAGTTGTTATGAATGTCGAGGAAAAGCTAATTTGTTCATTTTTCGGAAGCATGTTTTAGAGCAGAAGCATATTTCTAACAACTAGCTACATAACACCTTTCAATTTCCCACTGTCTGAGAGAGCCGGGAAAGAGCAGAACCCAGATGCAGTTTGAGAAACAGAACACTTGCTCCTGTGACTTTCCCTTCTGTTTCACAGCCTCCAGCAGCAGTTTAACTGGCCATTACCATATCTGACCATGTCAGATACCAGTCAGTAAGTGTGAAACTGTTAGAGGCAAAGACGTAAGAAAAAAGGCAATAGATAGAAGATTCAGGAATATGTATCCTCAAGAACAAGGGTAGAAGACGGCTTTCCCATAAACACTGGGAAATAGATCACAAACCAACAATACAAAATCATACAAGCGCCTCCAGCACAGGAACAATTAAAAGCAATGAGGATCAGTTGTGTATTAAGGCAGTCAATGAGGAAATAGAAAGCAAAGTTTTGAGGGCTCTATGTTATAAAGTCCAAAAACTCACTGTTATCCAAGGCAATTCGAGTTCATAAGAAATTAGAAAACAAGTCAGGACTATAATGCTGAGTCCCGGGATATCAACTACTTGTATCCAATTTTCACGACAGCCGCAGAAAGAATAAGAATAAAAGGGGAAACTCGATTCTACCTGATTTTGTGGTTTTGCCATGTTTGGTGAAACTGCTTAAAAGTTGACTGGGAATATATATATATATATTTTTTTTTTTCTGAATTCTATTTATACCTCCCCACCCCCTGCCCACAGCCCCCATGCTCCCTTACCCACTGCTTCTGCCCAAATCATCAAGAATCAGGTGGCTAAAATAGTCATGAGCATAAAAATGTGTTGTGTATGATGCCATCTGAGAATCAGGCAACCCTTGGGAAGTGGAAAGCTGATGCCATTGGCACTCCACAATTAGATGGGAACCAAGCCGTGCGCCTAAATAATACCTTCATTTCAGGAGCACTTTGAAGCTTAATCTTTCAAATCTTTTTATGGGCCCTTATAGTAAGGAATTGAGAGAAACTTCTCATTAGATTGATAAAGTATCCGGAACAAGAGTCTCAATTACTTACCTAGTTTCTACATTTCTGAATAAAATAGCTTGTTCATGATCAAAGTGAAAACTTTTATTAGCTATTACATGAGTGCTGAGAGCTTTTTAAACATTTTTTACCTCTGAACTCGTGTATTTGGTGCAACATGCATTATACTAAAAATTAAATATTAATAATCCATCATCACGGAAAGCTTTCCTGAAATAAATTTCACCCTAGACAGTTCTTTCCTTACTCTTGATTTTGTTGTTGTTTTTCAGTTGACAGGTAAGCAAATGTATTCCACTAGGTGGTAGTATAGAGAGCAGAGATGGAAGAACAGAATAATTCTATGCATAAAATCTATTTCTAGAAAAATATCTCAATAAACCTTTTATTCTTAGCAAGCACATAAATTATAGACTAGTATGTTTCAATGCTGAGAGAAAATGTGTTTATGTGAACTAATATTTTATTTCTTGAACTTTAAGTAAGGGAAATTCACATTTTACAAGTGCTTCAAGTACTGGTGGCAATCACAGATAATCAACTTCATCCTTAAATGATTCCTTACAAGGATTGCCTTTTCATGGAAAGAACTCTGTGACTTTACTAAAAATGGTCACATTGCTTCCAGACGGAAAACAAATAAAATGTAACTACAGCCATCCGAAAGGAATGGCGGAAAGCGATGTGAAGTCTGTGCTATTACTATGATGGTTAAGAGTAGTTCATTATATAATATTAAATCAAATGGCAGTGAACAAAACTATAAAATGACATGGTCAGCCTTCTGAGCAAATAAAGTATAAACCACATTCGTAAAAGAGAAGATGGATGACTAAAGCTAACAGGCTGTATAACCCAGCTTCATTTCCTTATGGACATTTTGACTGCTTTTATATTTTACAGTCTATCAGTTTCTTGGACTATTAAATACATAAAAAGTTGAAAGATGCCTTAAAAAAAGACATGGAAAACCTCAGTTGCAAAGTATCTGACTTCTCAAGCAATCACACTGACTGTGTGGTTGAAATTCTGATGTGTTAAAAAAATAAAAAAGTTTTTTTCACTTCGTAGATATATCTCACAAATAAGGGTATTAAACAAGTGTAATTTGCACAGAAGACACTCTGGTGTGATAGAAAATAAAGAGACATGTCACCTTACCCCGTCTTTCTGAGTCAGCCAGAAAATTATAGAAAGACAGGTTTCCAGGGTTATCTGAATGAGGGCAAAAAGAGCTGAGTGTGCTGAGAAAAGTACTATGAGTCCATGTTTTGGCCTGGAAGACAGAGAAGCAAAATGGCACGAAGTGGTTTGAGAATAATTCACCCTAGGCAAGGCAAATAAGAGGCAGAAGAAATAAGATAATTGAGAATAACAGAAGAACATTTTTCAAAAGGCCTCATTCTTGTTTTTAATCCAAAGAGTGGCCTCGCTCTTTTGGAAAAAAATTCTATCGGCACTTTAAAAAGAGGATCAGTTAGCTAAAAGGGAAAATGGTACAGAACGATGGGATGAGTGGCAGCCTAAGGGATGTGGAGAGGCCCAGCTGATCGCTATGAGGGTCACAAACGGAAGGAGCAGCAAGTTCACAAGGCAATTGTAGAGAAACAAGGCTTGGTGAAAGCTTAGAAATAGCAATGCCCTTCAATATTCATACAATGCATTTTGGCTTCTATGATCTATCTCATATGATATAGTAGCCCATGAAACAAGAGTAATAATTCCAATTTTTAAATCAGGGAAACTGAGGCTCAAAACAAGGGAACTGCCCAAAGCGTCACGATAATTAACCTCTGGACCTTCTCATAATCCAGAGCTCTTTTCACTATACCAATACTGCCCCTCCTACTTTAAGCACCCTAGGCTCAAATCTCATTCGACCCCTTCAATTCCCCTTCTCCCTTTTCACCTCCACAGGCCCTGGCTACACTAACTCCCTCTACCCTTTAACTTTCAATCTCGATATAAATGTCATTGAAATGAGGCCCCCTAGACCAGGTTAGGTGCTCATTTCCCAGCTATCACAGCGCCTGCACTTCCTTAAATTTAGACTAGTTAAATACCTATCACCCCCTTCAAAGAGAAAGACAATTTAATTTAACACCTGACCAAAAGGAGCTCTCAACTATTTTTTTACATTAAAGAAAAAAATCTTAAAATTCAAATGAACATAGTTAAGAGAAAACTAAAGATAAGATGAAAAAGACCAAAATACCTACCTGCCTTATCTAACCCTTTCCATATGTAAAGGACTGGTAATAACTGCTCTCAAGATTAGTATAGGATTAAATTTGATGTGTTGGAAAGCACTGGGGCCATATATTTTCAAGCATTCAAGATCTTTTTGGAACACTGAAGGGAAGGCAGCTGCTATTATTGTTTTCATAAACAACAACTGAGAATAGTAAGAGTAGTAAACACATTCAATCTTTCAGTTCTAGGAGCATCAACATGCAGAGAATGAAGATACTTGTAGATGTGACCCTGGAACCATAGTCAACTCAACCTTGGAACTGTGGAGAACAGGCATGTGGAAAATGGACAAGGATTATTATACTGATTATCTGAGGAATACAGGTTGGTAAATTTGAATTCAATCCTAAACAGATTTTAATATGGATTATTGAACAAGTTGATCAAGAGTAACTGATGGGGGAAGTACTTAGGAGGAGCTGGAATAAGTCCCTCTTAGAAAAGTCAGGCTTTTCTTTTCCCTTTTAAAAATGGCTCTAGATCAGGGGGGTTAGTAAACTTGAGCTGCTGCCTGCTGTTAAACTTTTATTGGAACATACTCTTTCATTTATATTTTGCCTATAGCTGCTTTTGCATTACAGACACAGAGTTGAGTAGCCGTATGGACTGCAAAACCAAAAATATTCACTATCTGGCCCTTCAAAGAAAAGCTTGCCACCCCTTTCTTTAGATGACAGGAAAATGCTTTAATTTTTTCATTCTACAAGGAATGACTTCAAAACCACCGCTCGTTGGCTCCTGATTTGGCTCCAGCCCTCAGGCTTTGACCTTCTGATTCCATTCATTTAAGCTAGAGGGGACAGGGCAGGGCGGAGGAGTGTGCCTGGGCCGGGAATTGAACCGGGGTTGCCTCCAAGAAGGCAAGGTGTTTTGATATCCCTCTGTTCACCAGCCTCACTGTCACCTTCAGAAGTATAACCATATAGAAGTCATTCTATTTTTCCTTTCTTCTGGATTACTTCCATTAAAATAGAAATATGCCATAATATCTTTAATCTAAAATAGATATTCCCTTACCATATGCCTCAGGAATCCATCTATTTCTCTGCTCCACTATATAGCAGAATTCTCATAAGATTTGTCTATACTCACTATCTTAACTTCCCCTTCTTCCATCCTGAAAAATCTCTTTGATTTTGCTGACTCATAAGTGATCACCAACAAAGGGGAACAAAATGGAGGAGAGGTAGAGTTTTTCATAAAATTGACCAAAAGCCAAGTTTCTGGAAGGGAGATGGCAGCAGGGGGTGGGGTGGGGGACTGGGACAGTGGCTTTGGAACTTTTTTTTGATCAGTGACTGAGAATAAGAAATACATTTTAGGCTGGTACCCACGCCACCCATACTGTATATGTGTAAAAATGAAACAAAATTCTATTGCATGCCCTGAACTCTGACTTTCTATTCTATTTTATCATTAGGAGGGGAAAAAACTCATTATCTACTACATCAATTTTGTAAAATATATCATGACCCCCAATTTGAAAAGGCTGCTCTATGGAGTTACTAAATAGCCCCTGATCTTTTTGCCCTTGGAAAAGCTGCAAATAATTTAATTGGCAACTGGCCCTCTGGTTTAATTTGACTGTTTTCTCTGCCACTACTGGTGGTATTTATTTTAAGATAATTTGAAAATTGTATTAAATAATAAATACCTGTGTATCCAAAGGTTTTAAAAATAAATAGTTAGTTCAAAAATTGATCAATAAGCGTTAAACATCCTAAAGTAATTTTATTTTTGTTATTTTTGTCAACTTTATCTACTGATTTAAATACGTACCCAAAAGTGATAACATAAAAGCTTTGCCAACCTGAATCCCAAATAACTATTGATGATTAGTTAGTTTGGCTTCTACGGACAAAGAAAAGACCAAAGGTATTTCTTGCAATATCTCAGAACTTGTGTTCAGGAATGCTAAACCTAAAGATTGGGAAGTAGGAGAAAATAACAAGAGCTACTCTGATTTGTAAAATTAAAAAATTTAAACTTGTAAGAGCCAAGTCTCCACCCCTCCAGCAACTCTACTCTACTTACATATCAACTAAGTTTAAAGTTGGTTACAATTGTGGGAAGAGAAGCCTGGTTTGAAATTATTATGTAGCCTCAGAAAAGCCTTGTTCTAATCCTGACTTAATATTGTAGGGTGGGATCCTTTGATTAGATTGTTTCTATGCAGATATAATCCACTCAATTGTGGATGTGACCTTTTGATTAGATGATTAGTTTTGATCAGATAATTTAGTTTTGGTTAGATTAGTTTACCGGAGTCCTTTAAAAGGGCAAATATTTTGGAGAAAATTTAGAGCTGACAGAGCCAACAGGAGTCCCAGACCTTTGGAGATGCAGAAAGTAAATGCCCCTGAGGAAACCAGAAGCCAAAGGCTGGTCACAAGCCTTCCTGGCGGACAGAGGTCTTCTGGACCCTCAGCCTTTCCTGAGTCAAGGTATCATTCTCTGGATGCCCTTTTTTTTTTTTACAGTCTTAGAACTGCAAACTTGCAACTTAATAAATTCCCTTTTCAAAAGCCATTCCATTTCTGGTATGTTGCATTCTGGCAACTTTAACAAACCACACACCTTCCTATATTAAATGGAAATTCAGGTAAAAGAAAACATCCTTTTCAAATTCAATACATGAGAATAATTTCCAGCGGGAAGAAGGGGAATAAGAGTGAGCTTAGAGAGGAACAAGCAAATAAAGAGAGGAACTTAAATGCCATGAACTCAGGAGGGTGATAACCTGCTGCACCAAAATCCCAGGGAGTAAAAATAAAGACCATAACAACAATTGCCTCCTGGGATAATGCTGAAATGGTCGTGGGCAGCCTCAAGATGGTGCCCATCAGACTGCAAGATAATAACAAGCTGATTTTCAAAGGCTAAGAATCAATGCCAATAAGCTGACTCTCTAAAAACAGACTTGAGGTTTGAAGATACGATGGGGGGTGGGGGGTAGGGGTGGAGGGGGAGGGGGCTGTTAATATATGAAATATGTTTAACAGTGATTATGCAAAGGAGATTTTAATATCCTTACTAAAAAATGGAACCATAGACAGGTAGATCAAACAGGATTGCAATAGAATATACTGAAAGTGTGGTCAACACCGAGGATAACAATTTCACATTTCTGCTGTGTGCACTAATCCTCAGACTTATTCAGAGATTTTTGGTTATAGAGGTTAATTAGGAAGGGAAAAAGTGATAAGAGGTATAGGAGTTAAGATATAAAAAAAAGACAGTGAATAAAGGGAATCTTTTTTATGGAAACTGTTACGAATATAGGTTAAATTACGAGAGTAATATAAACATTTTATAAGATGCTAAAAAGAAAAACGTGTCTTTGAAATTTATACTTCCTTAAACATCCTGTGGAGTGAACCAGAAATCAAGGAGTGGAGCCCATGGGGCTGACAAATCTGGTTTCCAGTCATGCTAATCCCTGCTCACAAAATGGCAGCAGGATTTTAAACAGCAAGCGCTAATGAAAATTGCATACTGAAAGAGTTCTGGTGAAGTTGTGAATGGGGAAACTGCCTACGTAAAATAACTAAAATATTGTTCTGCATTATCGCAATTGTATTCTGTGCATCGGAAATTGGTATAAAAAAGCGAGGCTGCTTTTCACATTGAATTCAACTCCAGGAATTTATTTAGGAACAATCCAAATATAGAAGAATAAAGGGAACTATGAGGAATTAAACAACTTCCCTATCAGCCAGTCTTTGAATACAGCTGAAAACTCCAGATCTGGAGGCAAGTTGCAGATCTATGGTGAACAGTTTACGATCTGGTCAAAGGGGCTGGGCAGGCAGACTCCAGACAACCTGTGGGGCTAGCAAGTCCTAGCATATATCTCGACCCTTTAAAATAACACCTATCCTAAGCCCTGACATATTTTAGAATTCTCTCACTCCACCACCTCTCAGATAGACATGGGACTGAGAACCGAGACACGCTGAAAAAGTAAAAGACCAAGAGCAGTGGTCAGGTAAGGGAATTTAGGAGTTTGTGGTTGGGCACATTTCTGCTACTGATTATAGCCAAGGCACGTTCACACTTATCACAATCACTGAGGAAATAAAGGACTGTGCCTGTATGTTGGTGTGAGTGTGTTCATGCCTTCACACAGAGTTCCTGAATAGAGGGTATTCGGATAAAATAAATGGCTTAAAATCATGAAGCCCAGCTTTCTGGATGATTGGTAAGATTCTAGGTATCCAGCACTGAACCTGACATGTAACTATAGCTTCTTCTCTGATGAAGTGAAAAATTTAATAATTGTCCAGATAAATGTTCTTTATTTAAATATTGTAATTTCAGATTTATCTTAATTTCCTATTGATACATCATCCGCAGTGGTTTGAGGTACTCCATTTTTTAGTTTCTCTTTAAGTTTTTAACAACCTGTAAATACTTCAGAATATATCAATTAGAATGACCTCCAAATCCTTTTTTTGTGAAGAATCTTTTTGTAACAAGATTCATTTTACCCTCAAATGTTAACTTTTTATAGAAGTTTAAATATTAATGTTTAACATTTTGTTTAATAATGTGAATCTTACAGAAAGATTTTTTTTCAACTTCCCATCCACTGGTGGACTGTTATTTTTTTTAGTATCAAGCCCTATTCACTGGTTATATATTTCTATAGCTCATAAAACTTGTTCCAATAATATACTCTTCTGTTTTATATAATCTTAAATTTAAAAGGATCTTAGCAACAGATTTCAATTGTTAATCAAAAAAGGCTAGAAGAAACATGAGGAATTGCACAAAAATATTTGGTACAACATTTACGTATCTATGAAAGTAATTAAAATGAAGGGTCACTTCATGATAAGTCTTGTAAAAATCCATGGCAACCAGCCCTTGGTTGTGGGCTCCACTTCCCCGAGAACTCCTGGGCTGCCTGGCTTCAGTAGGAGGGACCAGCATCTTGAATAGACTGAAAATAATCATTAAGTTGTCCCTCAGTTTTATTTTTTTCCTTCAAGGTTAATACTTCTACTCCCTATGCTATTTTCTCATGTCCCTACTAATATGTTTTCTAAATGGAAATCTACTGGTGGTAGGGTGTAAGTACTTCCAATTTTCAATAATGTTTTACATTTAAAAATATATATTCTTATTTTATTTAATTTCATTAAATATAATCTGTAATTTAAAAAATAATCCATGGCAAGATAGAGCATTTTTTGCAGGTATAATGAAATTCATAAATTGTTGATAGCCACCCCCTAATAATATGGCAGCTACTGAATCTTAATGAGTATGAGAAGTAATAATTAATATTTGACTGTCATATCATGGTACATGAAAATAAACACAAATCTCTACCTTTAGGATGAAGTTTGGCTTTCCAAGATAAAAATATTTCCATCTTGGTGCTTGTTGATAGTCCCTGGAGTAAATCCATATAGACTACTCAGCATATATTTAATTTCTTTTATTTAGATGCATAAAACTTAGGTGTGCTCGTTCGAATCTATGGTGGACCCCAGAAAAGCCATGTTCTTTAATCCTCATTCAATATTACTGGGTGGGGGCATTTTGATTGTTCCCATGGAAATGTGACCCACAAAGTGGGTGGTAACTTTTGATTAGATTGATTTCCATGGAGGTGTGTCTCTACCCATTGAAGGTGGAGTTGCTTACTGGAATCCTTTAACAGAGGAAACATTTTGGAGAGATCCCTATTGTAGAGCCATGAGAAAGCCAGCAAACACTGCCATGTTCGCCATGTGCCCTTCCAGCTGAGAAAGAAATATTGAACGTCATCAGCATTCTTGAACCAACCTTCCCTGGATGCCTTAAATTGGACATTTCTATAGACTTGTTTTAATTGGGACATTTTTTCAGCCTTAGAACTGTAAACTAGCAACTTATTGAACTCCCCCTTTTAAAAGCCATTCCATTTCTGGTATATTGCATTCAGGCAGCTCACAAACTAGAATATTTGGGGTGATGATTCTCTTGAAAGGGGTTAAAAGAAGTCTCTAGAGAGTGTCTTTAAGTGCAGAATTGCTGGTTCAGATTATTTAGGCCTGGACGGGTGCCTAGTACAAATATGTCTATTGTAGACTACTGAATGTTCAAATGCACAGTTTGAGTCCCAAGCAATAGAGACTGCATGCACATGCTATCAAGTGGGTGATGGTATCACTTAATAAGTTACTGAACATATACTTGTCCATTCAAATAAATCAACATACTCATTGAATATAAGACTCAGTTACTTAGATATCTAATTTATCCATGAAAATAACATGCAACAAAGTGGTAGATACCAGCCAACAGAAGATAAGACCAAAAAATCAGGTAACTGATAAACAGGTGTGCCTGAAATTATTCTACTAAGGCAATGACAAAACAGAGGGTACCATGAATCTAAGTAACATCAAAAAAACAGGCAAAAGCTGGTCATCCCTGATAAAAGAATCCCAGTGAACCAGACAACCCAATTTTAAAAAAAGGCAAAGGACTAGAAGAAACATTTCTCCAAAGATGATATACAAATGGGCACTAAGCATCTGAAAAGACGCTCAACATCATTAGTTATTAGGGAACTGTAAATCAAAACCACAGTGAGATACTACATAACACCTACTAGAATGGCTATAATCAAAAGAATGGGAAATAACAAGAGTTGGTGAGGATATAGAGAATTTGGAACCCTTCATACATTGCTGGTGGGAATATAAAATAGTGCAGCTACTGTAGGAAACAGTTAAACATTATTATTTGACCTAGCAATTCCACTTGCTAGGTCTGAAAACAGGCACTCAAACTGTTACACACATAAGCACATTCATAGCAGCACTATTCACAATAGCCAAACAGTGGAAAGAACACACCTCTCCATAGACAGATGAATGGGTACAGGAATATACATTCACTGAAATATTATTCAGCTGTAAAAAAGAAATTCAAAAACATTATGCTAAGTGAAATAAGCCACACAGGACAAATATGGAATGAGCCCATTTATATGAAATGTCTAGAATGGGCAAAGGCATAGAAATAGTAGGTAGATTAGAGGGTATCAGGGGCTGGTGGTGGTATTTCTTAACGGGCACAGAGTTGTTCGAGGTGATAAAAAATTTTGAAAATAGAAGTGATTGTTGCATAACATTGTGAATATGATTGATGCAATTTAAGTATATACTTAAATGTGGGTACAATAACAAGTTTTATTATATATATTTTACCAAAATAAAAAATATATAAATGTTTCTGCTTCATCAAGTGGTATTAGTTATTTCTTTCATTTTTACCTCAATACTTAAGACAGCAGATTCAAAAAAAAATTTTGATTTTGAAGTCCAAAGCATGATCACATATGTGGATTGACAGAGTGTAGTAGAACTATACTTGACAGTAGAACTAGTTGGCAAGACTTTTGTCACCGGAATTCTTAAATTTGGGTGAGAATCACTCTTCAGATCTAGTCAATCAGAATATCTGGGAATTGGGTCAGTGTGTGTATTTTAAATAACTGTGTCATTCAAATGCAAAAAGACAAGGATTAACATGCTAAAGGCTAGGCAGGAGATCAGAATTAAAATCTTATCTAACTATACCTTACAGGATTCTGAGATTCTAAAGAATTTATTAAATCATAGCATTAGCTGTTAGAAACTGCAGACAAATACCTTGCACGAATATGGGCACAAAAATTTTTGGCAAACTGAATCCAGCAACATATAAAATGTATTATTCACTATGATCAAGAAGTATTTCTCCCAAGAATGCTAGGTTGTTTTGTTCTAACATCCAAAAATTTTAATAGAATGAACAACAAAAATCACTAAATCTTCTCAACAGGTTCAGAGAAAGCTTTCAACAAAATTCATTTTTCATGATAAAAAATCAGGAGAAGAAAAATTGTTATCTTAAGAAAGTACCACAGGATATTGGCAGGTGGTACTTGAGATTAGCAAAAATATTTTAACAAACTTTAAAAATTGTCTCTGGGTGGTGCAACAGTGGCTCAGTGGCAGAATTCTCATCTGCCATACCAGAAACCTGGGTTTGATTCCCAGAGCCTGCTCATGACAAAGAAAAAAAAAAAATTGCCTCTTCCTATCACAAAGTTAAAAAATATTAAAATCTCAGAAATTCAAGGAAATATATGACTTTTTTAAACTGTCCTAATTCTTTAAAGCTCATTAGGGAGACCATATTCATGAAGTTCATTATCTTGAATGTTATTAGTCTTTCAAAAGGCATCAAAAGGACCACTTAGATTTTTATTCTTAATGCCCTATGTATTTCCCTGCTTTCTGCATGCATGCAATCTAGTAGAAAGCCTGGGAACCATCCAATAACCTAATAAAGAGAAAGGCTAGAAAATAGTAAAAGGGCGCTGTCTTGACGCTCCCTATTCCTAAAGATCTCCCACCTGCTTCCTCTGTGACCTATACTCAGTGTCCTCCCAACAATATCACCCACTTTTCATAAGGTCCTTCTGCCTAGTAGATAGAGGAAGGAGACAGGTGATAGGGTCTTCAAATAACCTACTTAGCCACTCAAACGGCCTTAGCCACTCCAGGTATTTCAGAGCCCATGCCTTCTTTTGTAAAGGCACCCAACCAATCGCCCAACCAACTGATCGTGACTGACCCGGAGATCTTAAGGCCATGCTGTTTAAACCTACCACACCAGCTCTCCAAGTTCCTATCCTAACTCCCATCGTGAATTTTTTCAGCATCCCCTATCTGTCTCCAGGATACTTGTATGTATTCTTGTCATGATCTTTTGTTGGTTGCTACAAATAACTTTGCCCTGTTTATTGTTTCTTACATCTTTTAAAGAACAGAAATCCTTAAGTTTTAAATAGTCAAAATTGATCCATTTCTTCCTTTATGATTTGTTTAACGTTTCTTAAGAAATCCTTAAGAATACATAAAAATATCCTGGTAATCCTAAGACCTCAGGAAAATGAAAATAAAATGTAGAAACGCTCCCTCCCCAACTTTCAGAACCATTACCACTTGCACCATGGAGAAGTACTGCCTGGAAGAGAGGAATTACATCAGTAAATTTAAAAAATGGTTGGTCTTGATGGGAAAAAAGCAAATGGCCTTGCTCATTACCCATTCATGTATTCATTTAGGCACCATCTATACTGCTTTTGCACTAGCGGAAGCCTACAATATGTACTGTCTGGTCCTTTACAGAAAATGTTTACTGACCCCAGGTCTTGATAAGCAACAGAAAGGAGTCATTAGTGATGCTACTGGGGATAGTTTAAACCACATGCTAGAAGTTTCACACAAGAATAAACAATGATAACTGCCCCCACCAAGTACCCCAAAACAGGAAGTCCATTTGCACCTCGGTTCCGATGAATGTAGGTCGAATATATAGACTAGCAGAAGTTGAATACGGGACCCATTCTTGATCCAATTTCACAAGCTGCTGAATACACTCTAAAAGCTCTTCCTTATCAAATACCTGTAAGAATGGCAAACATAATGAATGAAGGAATTTTCTCCTACTGTAGCAATAGGAAATGATCCTCGTGGAAGCTTTAGACTTAAAAAAAAAAAAAAAGAACAATAAAAGCAAGTATCATTTTTTTTTTTGGTGAAAAATGCTCCCTCTGCCCCCCCAAAATGGTGCTGGGACATACAGGAAAGAAAAGAAATTGGATCCCTCCCTCTTACCATACAGAAAAATGAATTATTGTTGGATTAAATACTTAAATGTGATAAAACATTTAATACGCATAATAAAATACAAAGTATCTCTGTAAACTTAAGGCAGGGAAGGATTTCTCAAACATAAAAGAAATCATAAAGGAAGAAATTGATCAGTTTTGACTATTTAAAACTTAAGGATTTCTATTCTTTAAAAGATGTAAGAAACAATAAACAGGGTGAAATTATGTGTAGCATATAACCAACAAAGGATCATAACAAGAATACATAAAAATATCCTGAAAATTAGTTAAGAGAGATAGATAATCCAATAGAAAAATGGACAAAAGGCAAGAGCATTTTATTTTCAAGGAGAATAGATAAGTGACAGTATGGAAAATAATTTTAGCAGCTTCTACTCACTTTGTAGAGCAGAGAAACATACTTTTAAGAGCTGTGATACATTATCCAAGGTAGAAGTGAGTCAGAAACAAGCATATGACTAGAGCTACACACCACCACCCTGTGTCACTTGCTCAGGTCTCTGGTATTATTGTCTAGAGATAAGATTTAGTGGAAAGAACACATGACTAGAAATTTTAAAACTTGAATCCAAAGTCTGGCTCTGTCACTGTGACCGTGGGCAAGTCACATGACCTCTGTAGGTTTGAGTTTTCTTCTCTGTAGAGACACACCTACAAAGATTTACAATAATTATCTTCTTGACAGTAGTTCAGTGCTATGATTAAACAGAAAAGGAATGTGAATCCACATTACAGTTTGTAGCAGAGCTGATGTCCAACAGACAGATGTTACTTCCCTTTCCTTGGGTCCTATTTTAAGGTTTTGGCCAATGAATGATCTGCCTACTACAGAACAATGAAACTAGGTAGGAACTAGGCAGCACAATGAAACTAGGACATAGTCCACTTAATTGACCTTAGTTCCTTTCAGCTAGTACCGTGAGCCTGTCAAGGAGATGGGTGAATACAGGTTATAAAAATATGCAAGAATTAGTTGTAGAACAGATTGGCATGGGTCACAATTCCACAATTTCAGATTTTTACTTTTAACTAATTGTTGCAGTATGCTCAGAAATGTATTGCCATTTGTATATATGTTATTTTTCACAATTTAAAAAAAATAGGCAGGGGAAGCAAGAGCCCGACCATAAAGGAGCAGTTACTTAAATCTAGCCAAACCTAAGCCTTCTCAAAGCACAGCTTGGGCTAGGTTCCTGAAGATCAGATAGACAGAATATGTACAAGGAGAAAGTGACTTACTTAGGTTCAGAAAGGCAGCCTAGCCATGTCTCAGTCCCTTAAAGCAACCTAATATAACCTCCTACCTAAGTAAGAACCGAGGATCTAAATCTAACCCATTTAAGAATGAATTCTGCTTCATAAGAAACAATGTTATAGCTAGGATCCAGGGAACATAAGACACTGTTTTAATATCCTTTTCTTTAAAGAAAACTTTGTTTAAAACATTTAAATTAATAAATCACTGTATACTTGCTAGCATCTAAAGCAATTAGGTAAAATATCCTCAAAATATCTGTGCTCACACCTTATTTTCCATCTTTGATATTACAATTTCACATGACCTTTAAATTTTATTTATTTTAGTTTGAGACAGATTTTCCTTCCTTATCCTATTATCTCTTACATGCACATTGATTCCTTTCAGCTGGAGATAATGAAACAGAAATAATGAGGAATGACCAAATGATTTCGGTTATTTTCTTGTAGTTTTATCTTACTAATTGCAAAGTAGACCAGAAACAATTTAATGTTCATACAGTTTGTATTCTGAAATGATCTGTTTGGTGGTTAACTCATGGCAGCCCATTATAATAGCAAAAAGAAACACAAAAGAAACTCTAAAACTTACATACCGGCAAAGTTGTCCTCAGAGCAGATCGGTACATTCTATCCATGTTGAGGTTTGGCCGAAACAGGCGAATTTTATTATCCACTCCTCGAAATGCCTTCAAGCCTTCAAATAACTGACCACAAGAGAGAAATGAATCTTAGAGGGATAATTCAAGAAAAATAATCCCTGTGCTCATAAGACTGACTTTCCTGCCGGTGCTCATGACACAGGAATGTTGACAGTGAGCTCCACTGGGGATCCCTAAATCGAGGGAAGCCAGCAGTTCACAGGGCTGGCTATAGACACTGGGATTAAAAAGAAATCCTTTTATTACCAGACTCTAGTGGGAACTCAGAGTTACCCTTTGCTTAGCAGAAGCCATAGTGCTAAATGACACATCAATGCAAGTGGGAAGAAAATATCTCAAATCATGCATCATGGGCTAATGGCCTAGATGATAAAGGACCCCTGATCTTGCCCCCCCCAAAACTGGCATGTACCCTTTCATTTAATCTGCCTCAATCAAACTACTAGATAATTTAGATGTGGCCAGAGCTGGTTCAGTCTTCAGAATTACAAAAACCAGGCAACTCAACACTGCACTATGTTAACGGCCAGTTTCATGTCATCTTCCTCAAACCCAACACCACCCCAGACACTAATACTAAGAAAGGATGAAGAAAAAATTTAAACTAGCTATATACCAATAAATAGAGGGAAAAGAGAAAATCAGTAACTTTTCTGGAAACTTTTAACACAGGCTAAGTAACTGATAAAACAAGCAGGCTGAAAGTCAGTAAAGATATGAAATAACTGCATCACAAGAACAAATTACCTAATGGATTAGCAGAATCCTGCACACAGCACTTGCAGAAAACATATTCTTTTCACATGGTGTCTAACCACAAGATTAAGAAATCAATACCAAAAGTATAGCTAGAAAATATCCACATATGTAAAACAAGAAACTCATTACTTAAACTATAAATCAAAAAAGAAATAACACATGAAACAAAAAGATATAGGAAATCATATGCCATGCAAATAAAGTTGGTGAGATTATATTATTAAATATATAACACAATAGATTTTAAGGCAAGAAGCATTACTACAGATAAAGAAAGTAACTTCCTAAGGTTCAATTTTACGTCACAATTCTAAATTTGCACATACTTTATGTAGCTTCAAATATAAATAAAGGTTATATGATAATCTCATATATAGATGCAAAATATACAAAAAGATGATACAGGGCGGCGCGACGGTGGCTCAGTGGCAGAGTTCTCGCATGCCATGCCAGAGACCCAATTCCCAGTGCCTGCCCATGCAAAACAAACAAACAAAAAAAACAACGAAACATAACAAACAAAAATATGTATATAATATACATTACTAAATTGGATTTATCCCAGGAATGAGGGGGGTGGTGAAACATTAAAAAAATCAATGTTACTCATTATATTAAAAGCTTAGGTGAAAAAACTATGAGTGCATTAGATGTACTAAATACATCTGTTAAAACTGACATACATTTATGAATTTTTTATATCCAAGGAGGAAAGAGAACTTCTTTAAGTGTTAAATGGTATCTACAATAAAATTGCAGCAAACATTTCACTTGATGGTAAAATGTAAAAGCTGTCCTCTGGGAATAATATAAATTGCCTGCTGTAGCCACTTTAATTCTTTATTTTATGACCAGAATAGAAACAAAAGAGTAATGAAATAAGAAGTGTAAGTTTTAGAAAAGAAAAAAATTTTTTATAGATCATGACATAAATGATATGATTATATATGTGGAAAAGCAAAGAAAACTGACAGATGAATTTCTGGAATTAAAACGTAGGCAGGCTAACCTGATGCAAAATTATATTCTTTTGTAGTACAGCAGTTAGAAAATGAAAATGCTATCTACAAGAGAATTAAAATACAGGAATACTTAGGGGGAAGAAATCTTGTTAAAGTAAAATACCTACAGTAAAAAGAAAATATAAAACTTTACTGCGAGTCACTGAAGACCTAACAAAATGTAGAAAACAACTGTACACTCACAGACTAGAAAGACCCTATATTACAAAGTTATTGATTCTCCTTCAATTGATTTATACATACATATTCAGCATATGTAAATGCAAATCACATCAGGCCATGTTTATTTTCTTTTGACAAAGAGAATGATAAAATTCAATAAATTGATTCTAAAAGTTAAATGGAAAAGTAAATGAAGACAAAAGTAAAGGAACAACGGAACAGAATAAAGATCCAAATAGAATAAGAGATCCAGAAATATGTGAGAGTCCAGCCCCATTCTCCCAGAACCTTGACAGTACTCAAGAGGTGGGGTGTATGCCCCTCCTTTTGGACTTGGGCAGGCCTTTGTAACTACAGTGACAAACAGAGCACGGCAGAAGTGATGCTGCGTGCTTTTGAGCCCAGGACTTAAAAAGTGACAGAGCTTCTACTGGGCTCAGCCTCTTGAGATGCAGAGCTTTGGAGCCCTAAGTTGCCATGTTAGAAGTCTGCCTTGAAGCCACCAGGCTAGAGAGAGCACATGGAGAGAGTGATGCCGGAAGTGTCCCAGTTTTATCAGCCACCACTCTTTGGTTTCCCAATCTGGACACCAGACACATCATGACTCTAATCCTACCCACTATCTGACAACAATCACATGAGAAACCCAAAGCAAGAACTGGTCAGCTAACCTAGTCAACCCCAGACTCATGAAAGATAATAGTAAAATGATGTGGTATGAAACCATTAATTTTGTAGCACAAACCAGCTCAATGCAAAACATTTTTTTACTTTATTTGTAAGTGGAACACAAACAACAGAGAAAAGTTCCATTTTTATTTAACAAAGGATAACAGTAATTTGAGATTTCTTTTTGAACTCCTCGGTAATCACAAAAAATCTATAACGGCAAAACTAATGGAACTAGCTTTCCAACTCATTTTAACAGATTATCAAAGAGTTTTCCAATGGCTGCCGAAAGCAACCTACCTTTCAAAAGTGACACTAGTCCTTCCTCATTTACTTCCTGCAGGTCAGTAATTCTCCAAGTGTGATCCTAGGAGCAGTAGTATCAACATGACCTAGGAGTTTGTTTAAAATGCCAATTCTTGGACTCTCTGCCCCCTGCACCTTCCCCCCAACCCCCTGACACACACACACACACACACACACACACACACACACACACCAGAATCAAATTCTGGAAGTGGGGCGAGATAATTCTGATACAAGCTAAGTTTGAGAATACTGCCAGGATTTGCCATTTTCCTTCTTTCAAATTTAAAAGTAGTTTAATTTCATTTAATCTTTATTATACCCTAAAACATAGGCAAGGCTGTTACCATTCCCATTTTATAAGTGAAGTAACTGAAGCTTGGAATTAATGATGAGTGAACAAGTTACCAGACAAAGATGGTGGATTTTCTGTCTGATGCACTCAATGACCAATTCCTGAGACACCAGGGTTTCAAAGACAGAAAGAGTTTATTGCTAGGTGTGAAGCAGGAAATCAGATGGCCTATCAGCCCAAAAACCTGTTTCTTCAAACTGTCATAATTCTAATAGTTTCACAGTATCAGAAGATGGGCTGATTTTAGGATAATGAGCACAATGGCTCCAGATGATGTAATTAGAGGTGATCTAATTATTGAGCATGCACAGATGGATTATATACTTAGTTACAGAACTTATGTAAGAAAATGGCAGCCTTAATATGCTAATGGACATGATTTTTAGTATTATAATAGGTGACATGTTGGTTAAAATGTCTAAGCAGTTAAAAGTAGTCTAAGCTACTGTGTGTATCAGGTGGGCCGGTTTTGGTTATATCCAATCTCAGATATCTGGATAACTTTGGACTTGGGGTGGGTTAGTTCTGAGCTGACTCAGGACCCTTCATTAATAAACATTTGGGGCTATCTTTAGTGCTCATAAGACTCTAAAAGCTGAGAAAACAGATAAAATGGATATAAGTGAAGGTTAGGTACAAGTTGAATGCTAGTCACAAGTTTTTTACAATCACAAGGGCACAAGATAAAGGCTGTACAATCACTATCAGAGATCAAGGGAGCTGGATTACAGTTCAGAGATTTCAGGTATTTCCTTCTGTCTATTCCAATATACCAGAAAGTAAAAAGGAATATCTATATAATGAGTCAGTTATCAAAATCATCCCTTAAATTCTAAATTCTTGGTTACAAATGCATCCAAATTGACACAGCTAAAAGAGAGCTGAGAATAGGCACTTAGATCTCTAAGTTCAAACTTTTTTGTGGCTATATGTGGACAGCGAATGTTTTCAAATCATTTGAATTTATACTTTTGAACAAGTTAACTAAACAGGCTTAACTAGAAATTTTAGTGCATATATTTACAGATGTCACAGGAATTGTAGCTTGGCTCACAGAGACCTGCATTGGAACTTTGGTTCAATCACTTACTGCTGTAATCTTAGGCAAGGAACTTAATCATTTTGAGCCTGCTTCTATAATTGAGACATAGCAATATGCCAAGGGTCAATAAGAATGGCTAATATTAATTGGACTTTCAATATATACAAGTCATGGCTATATATGCTTAAATAAATAATCTTATTTTACTTTTACAACACTATTCATAACATTGTGATTACCCCTATTTTACTGATAATGAAATTGAAGTACAAAGTGGTTAAATTTCCCAGGTCTCAGAGATCTCTAGAGAACAAGAGAACCAGGATTTGAACCCAGGATGTCTGACTCCAGAACTGGAATGCTTAACCATAGGTGTTTTCATTTAAGAGAACTAAATGAGTTGACCCATCTTAGGTACTCAGTACTGTACTTTGCACGTGGCAAGGATTCCATGTTTTTCATCATTTTCATTATGAGTATTTACTGTCTTTTAATCCCTAAGAAGTAGAGTGTGGCTTATTTCCGGCATGTGTAGAATTCTGGGGATAATGTTGAACAATCTAAAAAAGGAGCAAAATTTAATGGGCATTGAGGGAATGCAAATCATATTGTGCAGCCAGCTAAATGCATCCTGAGAACAAGCAGGGAAAGAATTCTTCTCTATGTTTATAACTCATTCTTGAAGGAGGACATTATTTGCACGCCCCTTAACATATATAAATACGTTATATATGCTAGTCATAAAAACATCCATTAAAATCTAACCATAATATTATATTCGATGACCCCAATGACCCCTTCTTGATCATTAAAATATCTGAGAAAAAGAGCCAACACAGTAAAATATTAACCATACTAGTTTTTAAAAATTTTTTAAATGCTGTATGGTGGGGGTCATATTTCATTCTTTGCCCACATGAGTAGCCCATTGTTGCAACACCATTTGTTGACTTTTTGTTTGTTTGTTTATGTGGGGGAAGTGCCTGGGCCGGGAATCAAACTCAGGTCTCCCACATGGCAGGCAAGAATTCTACCACTGAACTACCCTCACACCCCCCACCACCATACTAGCTTTTGATTGTTAGTTTTCCTACCAACTGTCCTCCCTATTTGCTCTAAATGATATTCTTATTGACATTATAGAAAATTCAAGGTTATTTGAAAAATCAGTTCTTAAGACTTATCCTCAATCCAACTGCCTATAAAAAAATTTTAAGACATTAATGATTTCCTCTAGTAAATATGATAAAGCTGCAGTGCACAAAGGCTATTTCAGCAGGTGAGGACTGCGTAGCACCCACACTGAAGTAGAAGCATATTACCATCAAGAATTCCCACATACTCACTTCCACTGCGTAGTGAAAAGCTGATGAGCCGGGATGCAGTGAGAGGTTCTGAAGAGGCTTGATATGAGGTTTCTCCCATCCAAATTCTAAGGACCATTCCACTGTCAACATGTGATCTGTGAAAACGCTTCCAAAAGTCAGAGTACTTGGGTCTGGTTTTTCTTTTAAAATGGTGGCTGGTGTGATTATTAGATCTTTAGCCTGGGAAGGGAAAAAAAATCAGGACCATTAAAGAAACGTGGATCAAAACCCACTGTCTGGATAACACGGAGGGTAAAAAGACAGCTATAGCTTAATCTGTTGGCCATAAAAATTAAGCTACTTGACTTTTAAATGTTGGCAACTAATTCAAAGAGTTAATATCATGTGAGCCAAACAAATCATTCCTGTGTTCACAATTTGGCCTGGTGTTTGAAATCCCTGCAGGGTACACTGCCTGTAAGACCATCAGAACTAAAATTCAATGATATTTAAAAACAGGGACAAAATGGAAGATGTCTGTTTCACTCTAATCAGCAGAGACACGAACATTTGGGAAAGAAGACGTGTCTTTTATAACAAAAACAAAAGCACTCAAAGTGACTTTGTTAAACCGAAACTAATGTCATAGAGAATTAAATCTCTACGTGACAATGGCTACTGTACCAACCCACAACCAAGGGGCTCAGTCACAAGCCTGCAAAACCCTATGGGCTGACATTAGAGCTAAGACCATAAAACTTTATCTTTCACAAAATAAAGAAAATTGTAGGGAAATATCGTATAAATCTTATAATAAGAGGTGGTTTCCTAGGCCTTACACCCAAAGCACGAGCACTGACAAAAAGAAACAGATATATGGAATCGCCTGAAAATTGAACACTTTGTGCATAAAAGAACTTTCTCAGGAAAGTAAAAAGGCAGCCTATGCAATGGAAGACAATATTTGGAAACCACATATCAGGTAAGGGTTTAGAATCCAGAATGTCTAAAGAGATTCTTCAAGTCAACAACAATAACACAAACAACCCAATTTAAAAATGGGAAAAAGACATGAACAGATACTTCTCAGAAGAGGAAATACAAATGGCTAAAAAGGACATGAAAAGACGCTCAACTTCACTGGCTATTAAGGAAATGCAAATCAAAACCATAATGAGATATCATCTGACACCCACTAGAATGGCCATTATAAAAAAAAAAAAATCAGAAAATGACAAGTGCTGGAAAGTATGTGAAGAAAGAGGCACACTTATCCGCTGCTGGTGGGAATGTAAAATGGTGCAACAACTCTGGAAGGCTGTTTGGGGTTCCTCGGGAAGCTAAGTTTAGAATTGCCATATGATCTAAGAATCCCATGCTAGGTATATATTCAGAGAAACTGAAGACAAGACAGAAATGGATGTTAACACACTGATGTTTATAGCAGCATTATTTACAATTGCCAAGAGATGGAAACAGCTTAAATGTCCGTCAATGGACGAGAGGCTAGACAAGCTGTGGTATAAATGTACGATGGGATATTACATAGCTGTAAAGCAGAACAAAGTCATGAAGCATGTAACAATGTGAATGAACCCTTAGGACATTATGCTGAGGACATTAGCCAGAAACAAAAGGACAAATACTACATGGTCTCACTAATATGAACTAATATTAATGAATGAACTTTTGAGAGTTGAAGTTAAGAAAACAGGTTATCTATCAGGAGATAGAAATGGGGTAGAGATTGGGCATTTGGTGCTGAAGGGATATAGATTGTGCAATAAGATTGAGTGTAAAAATTCAGAAATGGATAGCACAATACTACCTGATTGTAGCACAATAATGTAAGTACAATGAATGAAACTGAATGTGAGTATGATTGAGGTGGAAGGGCTGGAGGCATGTATGAAACCAGAAGGAAAGACAGGGGATAGAGATGAGATGGTATAATTTAGGAATGCCTAGACAATGATGGTGATTGCATATACACTTCAAAAAAATTTTTTTTGCATAAAGGAGAACAAATGAATGTAAACACTGTAAGGGATTGAAAATGGATGGTATGCAGGAAAAAGTACAATCCATGCAAGCTAGGGTCTATAGTTAACAGTAATGCTGTAATATACTTCCACTGAAAGTAACAAAGGCCTTATGCTAAAACTAAATGTCAGCGGGGGTGGGGGGTGGTGGGGGAGGGATGGGGAGGGGTATGGATTCTTCGAGGAAAAAAAGGAAACATCTTCATATAGATTATGGTGGCGAAGTCATATCTCTTTACTTAGGTTGCATTGTTTGATGTTGCAAATAAAACTGTTTAAAATGAACAGAGAGAAACAAGTGCTAGAGAAAATGCAGTGAAACAGATGTACCTATTCACTGTCAGTAGGGAAACTGAGAGGTGTACCCTTTCTGGAGGGCAGGAGACTATGGGTGGAGTTGCCATATGATCCTGAAGCCTATGCTCAGCATATACCTGGAGGAAATAAGTGTGGGGACATTTGCACATTGGTGTTTATTTTGTGGCAGTAGTGTCATGATTCACAATGGATGGAGGTAGCCCAGGGGTACAACAACTGAGGAATGGCAAGGGGAACTGTGGTGTATACATACAAGGGACAACTGAGCAGCCACAAGAAGAAATGAAATTGTGAGGCATGCAACTAGGTGAATGAACTCCCAAGGACAGTATGCTGAATGAAATGTCAGAACCAAAAAGATAAATACTATCATGTCTTACTCATATGGACTAACTATTATATAAAAACTTGGTAAGCTGAAATTGAGAGCATGGGTTATCAGGTTGGGGCCTATTGCAAACGGTCCTAGATTGTAGGCTCTTATAGCAGCCATGTATATTCAAAAGTTGTGAATGATATTTCTAAATTCTGAGATAGAGCTGTTTGTATATAACTTGGTTATTCCCAGAAACTTCAGGTATTTATGTGACACCTGAGACTGATTTAGAGCTCTGAAGCTATGAAAATCAGCAGTACCCCATACAGGAACTGTTAAAAAAAAAAAGTTGAAAAAGGGATCAGACTTCGACTAGAAATATGAAGGATGCTGATCTGGATAGGACTAAGGTAAATTGGAATACAGAATAAAGGACGATATTGTGCATATATAAAAACTTCAACTTCTGTGGGAGACCAAAGGAAGGGATGTTTATTTGGTAGAAAATTTATATTTTGGGTAGCGTATTACCTAATTAAACTTGTATGGTCAATTTAGTTGAACACCATAAGTACATGGAATCTTGAATATGGTGTGAGATCTTGTTGGTTTGTTCAGGTTAGTGTGAGGCCCTGATATATCCCAGAGTAATTTGGGCAGTGAATAAAGAAGTATTTGCTAAGTTCCCTCAGGGGACTGGAGAGAAAGGAGGAAATATTCAACTTCCCCATCTGGGGATTTCTGATCTTCTCGCAAGTTGAGGGAACATCCAAATCAATAGGCCAAGCCCTCAATCCTTGGGTTTGTTTGCCCCTATGAAGCTGATCCCTGCAAAGGATAGTCTAAGTTTACTTATAATTATGCCTAAGAGTCACCCCCAGACAACCTCTTTTATTGCTCAGTTGCGGCCTCTTTCTCTAAGCCAACTCACTGCCCTCCCCCCTACATGGGACATGAGTCCCAGGGGATGTAAGCCTCCCTGGCAACATGGGGCAGAAATCCTGGAATGAGCCAGGACATAGCATCACGGGATTGAGAAAGACTTCTTGACCAAAAGGGGAAAGAGAGAAATGAGACAAAATAAAGTGTCAGTGGCTGAGAGATTTCAAACAGAGTTGAGAGGTTATCCTGGAGGTTATTCTTATGCATTATATAGAGATCCCTTATTAGTTTATGGTATATGAGAGTGGCTGGAGGGAAGTACCTGAAAGTGCTGAGCTGTGTTCCCGTAGCCTGGATTCTTGAAGATGATCGTATAAAGATATTACTTTTACAGTGTGACTGTAAAACTTCGTGTCTGATGATTATGAAAACTTTGTGTCTGATGCTCCTTTTATCCAGGGCATGGACAGATGAATAAAAAAACATGGATAAAAAATAAATAATAGGGGGGATAAGGAGTAAAATAAATTGGATAGATTGAAATACTAGTGGTCAACGAGAGGGAAGGACAAATGATATGGGATATATGAGGTTTTTTTCTTTTTACTTCTTTTTCTCAAGTGATGCAAATGTTCTAAAAATGATCATGGTGATGTAAAAATGATCATGTATGGACTGGATGTGTGTGAAGATGTGTCAATGAAAATATAAAAAACAAACAAACAGAGACAATAACAACAACAACAAAACACGTGTTGGCTCCCCGGAGTATAAATCTCCCTGGCATCATGAGACCTGACTACCAGGGATAAGCCTGGACCAACACCTTCGGGGGTTGGGTCAAAAGGGAGAAACAAAATGAAAGTTTCAATGGCTAAGAGATTTCAAATAGAATTGAGAGGTCATTCTGGAGGTTTTCCTCATGTATTATACAGATATCCCTTTTCAGTTTTTAGTGTATAGAATAGCTAGAAGGAAATACCTTAACTTGTTGAACTGTAATATGGTAGCCTTAATTGTGGAAGATGATTGTATAACTACAGCTTTTACGGTGTGACTGTGTGACTGTGAAAACTTTGTGACTGATACTCCTTTTATCCAGTGTATGGGCAGATGAGTAAGAAAATAAAGACAAATAAGTAAATAAATAAATTACAGGAGGGCTAAGGGGTATGGGATGTTATGGGTATTCTTTTTTATTTTTATTTATATTCTTATTCTTTTTGGAATAATGAAAATGTTCAAAAGTTGATTGTGGTGATGCATACACAAATATGATTATACTGTGAACCACAGACTACACTTTGGATGAATATATGATATGTGAATATACCTCAATAAAAATGTATTAAAAAAACCTTCTGTTTGCACTGTCAAACATGAACACAGTGACAAAAATGTTTTTCTCTTTGAATAGAGAGAAGTAGAGAATGAAAACTAAAATACAAATCCTTTGTTCTGAGGAAACAGTAAACAAAGGAACTTTTATTCAAAGAAAAATAAAAAATAATTACTGGAAATAACTTCATATTTCAGCCTTTCACCAATGCTCCACAAGTCAGGATGCCCATTACAAATGACCAAATGCCCAAGCAAACAAATCGCAGACTATATCACCTCCAACTTTATAATAGCTATAGAATATTGGCAAAAACTACAAGAGGGGGAGTTCTTAACAAGCTAAAAAAGAATGTAAACCAAGGACAGAGTCACCTGTTAACAGATGCAAGGGAAAGTCAAATTGTACTTATTTTAATAATTAAAGTACTCCCCTCAAACCAAACACAGAGAACCAAACACAGAGCTTTAATGTGCATCTGCATTAATTATCTTTAAGTGTTCGAATTACTTTTGATTAATTCATCGCCTTTCAGCTGCCTTAGTCACTTGATCTTGAATGAAAATTAGTTTTATTTTTAGAATAACATTCAAGCTAAAAAATCAAACAACCAGAAAGTTCACTCACCATGAGCATAAGACATTAAAGATAACTTATTATGGTAATTTTGAGGCTAATCTGGTAATGTTACTTAGGAACATGCCACTAAAATGCCAAACTTGAAAGAAAAAAAAAAAAGGACTTTCCCCTACCACTATTAAAATCCAAGGAAATAAGTAGCCTTAAAACCCTTTACTACACAGTAGCATTATTCACAACAGCCAGCAGATGGAAGCAACCCACGTGTCCATCAACAGATGAATGGATAAACAGAATGTGGTGAATACACACAATGGAGTATTATTCAGAAAAAGAAATGAAGTTCTGATACCTGCAACAACACGGATGGACCTTGAAAATATCACGCTAAATGCAATAAACCAGACATAAACAGGAAAATACTGTACAATCCCACTTACATGAAATATCTAGAGTAAGTAGATCCATAGAAACAGAAAGCAATGAGAGGTTACCATGGGCTACAGAAAGGGAGGAACAGGGAGCCATTTTGCTTAATGGGTAGAGTTTCTATTTCAGGTGCTGAAAATTTTTGGCTTTTTTTTTTTTCATGGGCAGGCACCGGGAATCGAACCCGGGTCTCCGCGAGAACTCTGCCACTGAGCCACCATCGCACCACCCTGAAAAGGTTTTGGTAATGGATGGTGGTGATGGTTGCAGAACACGATGAAGGTAGTTAATTCCACTGAACTGAACTCTTAAAAATGATTAAAATGGGAAATTGTGGATTATATATATGCTGTCACAATAAAATTTTTTTTATAAAAACCTTCACTAAGAGAAAATGTACTTAAAGTTATATATTCCAGCTAAATCATTTT
>PVIY010029182.1:0-32301 GCA_004026745.1 Myrmecophaga tridactyla
GAGTACCCTCCTCTATGGGAGAGGAGAGGGGCAGTGGTTAAATGGACATTTTTGGTCTCATCAACTTTTCTGTATGCTCCTGGTTTGAATATTCACATACTAAAATCTACAAATGGACAAATATATATATATATAAATTATAACCAAAAGTTTTCTATAACCATGCCTGTGTCACTGGTGAGGAAACTAGGGTTAAGAAAGGCGAACTGTGCCATGCCTGTTATTTGGCAGAGCTTGAATTCAAAACCAGGTTTCTTGAATTTCCAGACTCAGCGCTGCACCTGCAAGCCCCGGGGTGCTGTGAGTGTGCTCTGTGAGTGTGCTCTGTGGGAATGTTCACGCTGTCGCTGTCACTGGTTTCCATGTGGCCACGGCTTCGACCCGGTCATGTGGTTTCAGGCACCACAGGGCGATCTCACACTGTCACGTTATCTTCCCACTGTCACATGATTGCACATTGTCCAGTGGATTGTCACGCTGTCACATGACTTCACACTATTGTGTGGCTGTTCTGCTTATCCACTTCTAGAACCGTCCTGCCCCTCGAGGCCGAGATGTGCTGCCGCAGGACAACGTTGCTGACCTACAGACTCACAGTCGGCAGGACGGCCACTGTGCCCCAGGTGCCTCCAGGTTGCCTCTTCCTGGGATTCTAACCTGCTTTCCTAGCTTGCTGATAACAGTTGCTTCTTCTCTAACGAGGCAAATGAAGCCTCCATTCTCCATCAGGAGGTCAGTGACTGCCTGGGAAAGCACTGGGCTGAACTTCTCCACTGACAGCTCCAACTCGGCCCCTTCTCTGGTTCACCAGCCCCATAATATACACCTTTATTGCCAAGATAGGGCTGGGATGCACTTTCAAAGGAGCCAAATGTAATTGTTATCCCAGTTACCTGGGAGAAGCATCTGTTTGTCACTAAGGGAGGGTCTTGAACTTATCAGTGCTTTACTCATTCTTGGAAGGCCTGAGTGCTAGGGGGTGAGCCTCTGAGGCAAGGAAGAACAGTCATATACTACTATATCTATCCTGTCACTCAGCTAGTGAGTTACTACTTCATTCATTGCATATTCATGCAGGTATTCATTTATTCCTGGATATTTATTCTGCTATCAGTTTGGTCATCTACTCTTGTTCTAGTTTGCTAGTTGCCGGCATGCAATATACCAGAAATGGAATGGCTTTTAAAAAGGGGAATTTAATAAGTTGCAAGTTTACAGTTCTAAGGCCGAGAAAATGTCCCAATTAAGTGTATAGAAATGTCCGATCTAAGGCATCTGGGGGAAGATACCTTGGTTCAAGAAGGCCAACGACGTTCAACGTTTCTCTCTCAGCTGGAAGGGCACATGGCGAACATGGTGGTGTCTGCTGGCTTTCACGTGGCTCTACCAAAAGGGACTCTCTCCAAGATGTTTCCTCTTTTAAAGGATTACAGCCAGCAACTCCACCTCCAGTGGGTGGAGACGCATGTCCATGGAAATCATCTAATGAAAAGTTACCACCCACAATTGGGTGGGTCACCTCTTCATGGAAACAATCAAAATGCTCCCACCCAGCAATATTGAATGAGGATCAAAGGACATGGCTTTTCTGGGGTCCACCACAGATTCAGACCGGCACAACTCTGTTCTAGTTTGCTAGCTGCCGGAATGCAACACACCAGAGATGGATTGACTTTTAATAAAAGGGGATTTATTTCATTAGTTCTTCAGAGGAAAGGCAGCTAACTTTCAACTGAGGTTCTTTCTTATGTGGGAAGGCACAGGGTGATCTCTGCTGGCCTTCTCTCTAGGCCTCTGGGTTCCAACAACTTTCCCCAGGGTGATTTCTTTCTGTATCACCAAAGGCCTGAGCTGAGCTGCAAGTGCTGTGATGAGGTACGCTGAGCTGCTTGGGCCATGCTACGTTGCACTTTCTCATTTAAGCACCAGCCAATTAAGTCAAGCATCATTCGTTGCAGCAGGCACACCCCCTAGCCGACTGCAGATGTAATAAGCAACAGATGACATTCACATGCCATTGGCTCATGTCCACAGCAACAGAACTAGGTGCCTTCACCTGGCCAAGTTGACAACTGATTCTAGCTACCACATACTCATTGATTTATTTATTCAGTTGAGCTTTCATTTGTCCATCCATTCACCCATTCATCTCTCCATCCATCCATCCATGCATCCATTCATCCTTTTATTTGGTTGGACAGTAATTAAATTTGAAAGGCAACCAAAAAATATATGTACTTCAATCCAAAGCACTGGCTTTTGGCAGTGAGGAGGGAAGGGCACTAACATTCATTGTTGGGCTACTATGCGCCTGTCACTGAGCTAACTTCTTAACATTCTTCACCTTCTTGTTAATCCAGGGCACAGGTGCAGAGTTACTGGGTGACCTGTCTAGAGGTGATCAATCAGTAGGAGACAATGCCAAGGTTCCATCCCAGGCCTTCTTGGCTGTGCAGCCCAGGCCGTTTCCAATTTTTACCTAATGTCATTATTTACTGTGTGCTTTTACATTCCCTTAATAGCACAACCCTGGTGGATGTTATAATGCCCAATTGTGCAAATGAGCAAAATGGTTCAGAGAGGTTGAACGAGGCTCTGAGGACCACACAGTTATGAAGGACAAAATTTGAACATGAACTCGGGCCTTCTGGCAGCAAAACTGTTCCTCCCCCACCCCAACACACACACTGTTTTATGCTCCAAGAATTAGCCATGCAGGGTGGGCCACAGTGGCTTAGCAGGCAGAGTTCTCCCCTGCCATGCTGGAGATCCGGGTTTGATTCCCAGTGCTTGCCCATGAGGAAAAAAAAAAAGGAAGAATTAGACACTCAGGGCACTGATTGGCTCTGGCCACTGGATGTGTAGGGAATTCTGGGTTCTGGGGAGGGAGCTATAAATGTATGCTGGGGACAAGGAAGGGATTTCTGGAGGAGGCAGAGCCATGTTGGGCCTCGCAGGATGGGTGGATGTTGCTAGATTGAGAGTGGGGGTGGCAGCCCTCTGATGGGGCAGACGTGCAGAGAGTCTGTTTAAGGGATTGGCTAGAACAGAACACCTGTGTTGAACAAAGGCAGGAAATGAAGCTGGGACATAGGTGGGGCTCTACCTTTCAGAAATGCTCCTAAAGAGTTCAGAAAGACTTCTAACTCGCAAATTTTGATTGTGTTCCTTTCTCTACTTAAAACCTTTCAGTGATCTCACCCCATTTCCCCAGGACAAAGCCCACACTGTTTGCCTGGCCTAAAGGACCCTCTGTCCCCATCACTCTGCTTCCCACCCCCTACCCCCACCTACACCCTCGCTCCCAGCAGCCGTGCTCACAGGGAGTCCTACATCTAACATGCCTGGGTAGGCGCTTGGGTGCACTGGCTTCTCCCAGCAATGACTCAGGGAGCAACTTCTGTGTCAAGGAACCGCATGAGCAGGCCCGCCACTCCCTGACTGGCCTCCTGCCTCCAAAACAAACAGTCTGGCGGGTGGCATGTGGACGCTGGAATGAAGCGGGGGAGGGCATTTCAGGATAACCAGAGGGCATCCAGAGAAGAGCTGTTTGTTGTCAGGAAGTGAAGACGATGAACCCAGGATTGAGGTGTTGTGGTGGTTGCGCTGGTGGGGGATATGCCTCCCTTAGTGGCCCAGTGGACACCATCATAATAGTCATTACTGAATTCCTACTGTATGCTAAGCATCCTTCCTATGGCAGACATAGCTTCCATATGTCTAATTCTCACATCTTCTCTGCAGCAAGAGGGATCAGTGGGCCAGTGTTGAAACCAAGGCTCAGAGCAGTTGAGGGAATGACGCAAAGTTACACAGCCATCAGGTGGTAGACTTGAACCCAGGTCTTTCTGGCACCAACAGCATCCCTTTGCAGCAGGCAGTTTAGATCACAGAGATAGGATCATCAAGTCTTTGTAAATCGTTCGCCATTTTCATATTTTTAAAGCAGTTTCCCTAACCAATGCTGATCATATCTTTATGACTAAAAGAGGAATTGGCAAAGAACTGTAGATCCGGAGCTCTGGGCTTTCTGAATAGCGCTGTTGGGTTGCCATAGACCTATTGGACTGAGAAATACATTGACGGGCTTACTTAATTGATTTAAGTCAAGTATCAGAGAGAATTCAGGGTAAAGGAATCCTGCAGTAGGAAATACAGTGCAGCCTGCTGGTCTACTCTGGCCAGCTTCCTGGGCAGATCCAAATGCCCCACTGGGGGACCAGGGCCACGTGGTAGAGTCAAGACTGAGTTCAGGGTTATGCCAGGACTTGGTAGCCCCCAGGACTGTGGCTGTGCCTGTTGATGGGCCTCCATTCTCTCTGGCTGCTGAGTCCATCTCCACAGAAACAGGGGGGGCCAAGCATCTGGTGCTGAGCCCGCAGGGGCGGGGTGTGGAATTAAGTCCCCTGGGGTTGCTACCAGGAGTGTGCCCTCGGCATTGCACACCCATACTCAGGCGCAGCCCCATCTAAAGGTGCCAGTCGGTCCCCTTGGACTTCCTGAGAGGTTCACCCCTTTCCAGGCCTGGAGCCTGCCTACCATCTGCCACCTTTCTTCCCAAAGCTGAGGCTGCCCCTGGAACACCCACCTTCCATGGCAGGCCAGAAAGACCGTTCCTGTATTCTGGGCATTGTGCTAGGAGATGAGGCTACAGAGGTAATTAAGACATGTTTCCTGCCCTTCTGGACATCATGGTCCCCTGGGGAAGACACTCCTGGAATTTTAAAACAGTAGCATTGTGATTGCAGAGGAGAGAGGGTCCTCTGAGTTGAAGCATTGTAATTAGGACCTTAATGCTCACCTCCCATTTATGGCAGATTTATTAGGGTGGGGCAAGGTGGGGGTGGGGGATGAGGCTGAGGGGGAAGCTCATTCCGGGAGGAGAAAGCGACATGAGAAAAGACACAGGAGGGGAAAAATTTTTCTGTCAACAGGTGGATAAGCTAACCATGGTACGTCCATATGAGGAACTGCTGCCACAGTACAACATGTATGGATCTTAAAACAATTCCAAACAAAAAAGAGAGCACATGCTGGGTGATTACATTTACATAAAATTCTAGAAAATGCAAACTGATCTATAGAAACAGAAAGTAGACTGATGGTTAAAGTTGGGGTTGCAGAGACAGGAGGAAAGGATTATAATGGGGCATGAAATGAAAAAATAAAAAACTTTTGGGCCTGAAGGCTATGTTCATTATCTTGTAGTGATATTCTTATGGGTATTTATAGGTCAAAACTTACCAAATTTTACCCTTTAAATATGTGCAGTTTACTGCATATTAATTATAAAGCAAAGTGTGTGAGGACTGGAGGCCGGGACATAGTTGTGCTAAGGGGTTTGGGTTTTAGCCCAAGGTAATCGGGAGCCATGGAAGGCTTTTCAGGAGGGCAGGTTACCCATCAGGCTTGTGTGTGAGACTGATTGCTTTGGAAGGAGGCTGGTTTAGGAGTCCAGGCACAGATGGTATAGCCTGGACCCAGGTAGGGCTAGTGGCACAGAGAGGATCAGCGCATTTAAAAGATGTTTTGGAGTGTAGTTTGGCAAAACTTGGCTTATCACTGGATATAGCAATAGAAGAGAGAAAAGGGGGAAAGGTGATGAGCAGGCTTCAGCTTGGGTACTTGGAAGGTGGTGGAACTGAAATGGAAAATACCTGAGGGGCTTGACTCTGATGCTAGAGTCTTCAAGACATGAACAAGACTTCATGACTTGTCCAGGTTCTAGCAATAGCTTGGAGCTTTCTCTACCATTGGGCCATTGTGCTCAGAACACCCACATGCTCTCCTTTGGAGCCATCTGGGTGGCTTTGGCCAGTTCCTTGTGCTCTCTGCCCATGATGCTGAGATGCTGGAGTCCTACCCGGTCACTGGCCTAAGTACCAAGCATCCAGTAAGAGGTGTGATGAGAAAATCTGAATCAGGAATGGGGAGCCCCAACTTTGATTTTGTCTCCTACCTCTATCCTCGGTTTCCTTATCTATAAACTGAGGCAAATAAGATCCTGGGGTCTCAGCCCTGACTGCACTTTAGAATCACCCTAAAGTCTTTTCAAAATACTGATGCCACCTTAAGGTGGTTATGTAAGTGAATACCTTTGTTCTTAAGAAATGTACGTGGCAGCTTTTAAAAGGAGCAGAATGTATACAACCTACACTCAAATGTTCAGAAAATATTTTGATAAATAGATAGAGACATCCTAATAGATGTCTGGATAGAAGGATAGCTGAGTGGATGGATTGATAGATTGATGGATAGATAGAATGATATGACAAATGTGGCAAAACATTCACATTTTGGATCTGAGCATCTGGGGAGATAGGGATATAAGCAGGGCTTATATTATATTATTTTTGCAGCTGTCCTCTAAGTTTGAAATTATTCCAAACAAAAAAAAAGTCTTTAAAAATACACATCCACCAGAACGGCTAAAAGTAAAGAGGTTATCGGGAGCTGGTGAAAATGTAGAGTAAATTTCTAGTCATGCGCTACTGGTGGGAGTGCCTGGTGCCACCACGTCGTAAAAGAGTTTTCTGTTACTTACAAATTGCTCACTGGCAAGTTGACCCAGCACTTCTACTCCTAGGTGTATGTCCAGGAGAAATGAGGACAAATGTCCATCAGAAGACTTGCATAAAAATGCCCAGAGCAGTTTTACTCATAATAGCCCAAACCCGGAAACCCAATGTCCAACAACAGGAGAATAGACAAATGATGCTTTATTTATAAACTGGAATATTACATAGCAATTAAAAAAACCCAAATGATTACAATACACAATGACATGGATAAATCTAACAGACATAGTGTCGAGCTAAAGAAGTCAGACCCTGAAGAGTGCAGGGTGTGTAGTTACAATGACCTGAAGTTCCAGAACAGGCAAAACTCATCTATGGTGACAGAGATCAGAATAATGTTTACCTCTGACTGGCAAGAGGCATAGGAAGGCTTTTGGGTGTGATGGGAAAACCTGGATCAGGAATGGGGAGCTCCAGGTTTGATTTTGTTGCAGCTGTATCTGAGTCTGGGAGGTGGTTACAGTTCACTGAGCTTTACACTTAAGAATTGCAGACTTTACTGTATGTTATGCCTCAAAACAAAACAAAAGGAAGAAAAAATAATACCAATGCCAGTTCCTCATGGCCAGAGTATCTGATTTAATTGGTCCGGGTGGGGCTTTAGCTTAAGAATTTTTTTTTAAAGACTTGCGGTGATTCTATCGTGCAGCAGGGACCCAGAGCCCGGATAGTCCCTTTCCAACACTTCCCCTCTCGGGGAATCTCGGCCTTCGTGCAAGGGAGCCCACTGGGCTTATCCCGGAATGTGCAGCCTGCAGAGTGGGATCAGGAAACCAGTGCAAACCGCTTTTATCTGAAGGAAGTCTTGCATGCAGTGCTGGCACGGAGAAGCCTGCTGGGTGTCCGGCCTCGGGCTGCCGGGCTCTGTGGCCGCGCCACTCCGCTGGCTTCTGCGGGCCGGCCCCGCACGCACGCACCTGCAGCTCGGGCGGCTCCTGGCGGGAGCCCAGCTTGGCACCCTTTCTCGGCCCCTCGAAAGCCCCCTGGGGAGCCCGGCCAACCGTGGTTTAAATAAACCACGTCGGGACTGGGCGAATAATTGTGAATGGAATTCGTGCTTGAGACTTCTGGTTCTCACAGCTGCGGCTGGGGGTGGGGGGTCTCCAGGGGAATTCAGAGCATTGTTCAGAGCTGACTGCAGCTTCCATTGTTGGGCTCTGATTACAACTTTTGTTTCCCCATAAAGTACAGTTATTAAATGCCAGCCGGGAACAAAGATGTATTTACATGCAAGGGGATCAGTTGAGGCACTCTATTTTTAGAACTGCCCCAGCTCTGAGTCTGGGTGTGGGCGGGGGTGGGGGTGGGGGGTGGAGTGGGGGTGTGTGGGGGGAAGGTAACCTGTGAGCCCTGGAGGAATGTGCAGCATTTCTGCAGGAACCGGTTTTGACTGAAGATGATGAAGAAGCCATCATAGTCCTGCTCCAGTCCATCCGACGAAGTTTCTTTATTTTTATTTTCATTTTTGGCCAGTGGATAGAGGGTGGGGAGAACTTGGGAAACGAAATCCCACCCCCCTTTAGACTGGCGATCTGTACCCTTCCAAGTCGTTCTCCATCTACCCCACCCCCCCAGCACCATACCCCCATGCTTCTGAGCTCCAGCTACCCCCAAACCCTCCAAGATCCTTGAGCATGGTGAGAATTCCTCAGTCACCCCAGATATGTTGGGGTCTACAACAGTCCAAGTAATTCTAGACCCTCTTCATTGCCCAGAAGACACTCTGAAAGTGTCATCTACTTGGCCAGGTGGGCGCAGGAACGGGGGGCTAAACTAAATAATACAGTCACAACATATACAGAGCCCTTGGTAGGTGACAAGCACTGGGCTAAAGAGCTCTACCTGTGTTATTTCATTTATCACTCATGTTATGGGTTGAATCGTGTCCCCCCAAAAGATATGTTGACATCTTAACCCGCAGTGCCTCAGGATGTGACCTTATTTGAAAATAAGGTCATTGCAGATGTAATTAGTTGAGATGGGGTCATACTGGAGAAGGATGAACCCTTAATCCAATATGAATGGTGTCTTTATAAGAAAAGACCCAGAGACAGAGGCACCCAGGGGAGCAGGCCACGTGGAGAGAGAAGTTGAGGCTGGAAAACTGCAGCTATAAGCCATGAAACAAGATTGCCAGCCACTGCCAGAAGCTGGAAGAGGCAAGAGGATTCTTTATGAGAGCTGTGGGGGGGAGACTTCCAGCCTCCAGAATTGTGAGAGAAAACATCTCTGTTGTTTAAGCCACTAAGTTTGTGGCAATTATTATGGTAACCCTACAAAACAAAGACAACTCATAATGAGGCTGTAAGAACTCTTACCATCCCCATTTTACAGACTTGACATCCCATTTTGAGGCTCAGAGAAATAAGGCAACATGGCCGAGGCCACCCAGCTAGTCAGTGGCAGGTGGACTCGGCAGCCTGGACACCTTGGCTTCCCTCTCCTGGGGTGGGACCTGTGACCACCCCCCAGGGCCTGATGGTAGAAGCTGTGGCTTCTGCTTCTCTTCCTCTGACGGGTCAGAGTGCGGTGAGCTTTCTCCAAAACTCGAGGTATTAGTCTTTGTTGTTGAACGTACATCAACTCTCTCAGCAAATGGGTAAGAGAAACTCAGTGGCTCTGAAATAAAGAGAAGCTGGGCTAGAAATGGACGTGAAAAACAGGTGAGTAGCAGTTACTGAGGAGGATTTTACACAAGGCTGAAGAAACTGTGAAGCCCGGGATGGATTCCGCCTCCCCTCCCCAGATACTCTTCCAACTTTGTCCAGAAAGAGCCACCTTCTGGAACGTTCCCCAGAACGTGGCACTCAGCAACCCAGCTTTGGCTCTAGACAAGCACCATGGCTTCAGAAAATCTTGCTTTTCAAGTTTTCATGCCACACTGGAGCAAGAGCCCTGAGTTTAGGATGGCAGCAACATTCTGTCGCACTGCAATTTTAGGACTGACACGTGTCCCACACCTGCCACATCCAGGATGATGAAAGCATGACCTGACCAGGGTGTCTGATGTGGCTGGGGCCTCACTGGACCCCAGAGATCACAGGGGTTCTGGGGGCGCCCACGGCATGAGGCAATTTCAAAGCGAGTTGAATTCAGACCCTGAGGGGCGGGCTCCCTTCTTTGCCACCTAACAGATGCTAAGGCAGGAATGACCTAAATCTGCTCCCCGAAGGTCTTGGAGGCATTCAACTCCCCCTGATTCCCAACTTGTTTTGTTTTGTTTTTCCTTTGTGCACCTGGAATTTGGGTTGGTCTCCAACCTGACTGGAATTTCTGACCTCACCTCTCAGTAAGCATGAAATGTGGACAGTTCCTCACGTCTCCTTCCTGAAAGCAGATTTTGCACCCCACCCTGGGAAGCAGGAATTAGTTCCAGAAGGAGAATTCAGTCTCCTGACTTGTAATCTGGGCAGGCCACTTCATCCTGCCCCACCCAGGATAATTACTGAGAATCATCCCTCCTAACTCACGGTTGATGGCAGGGCTGGCAGAGGGTCGGGAGGGTCTGCAACCACCCACCTGGGCAACCCCACCTGCTCCCCGGGTTCGGGTTTCATTCTGACACTGAAAAATAGGGAAGAGCTATTTTTAACTCCGAGGCCCAGTTTCTGGAGGAGACACAAAAGGAGGACCAAAGCTGGGTTCAGAGAGTTTGGGGTTCAGGTTTACATTTTGCGATCTTGGTTCTGAATTCTAGTTAGGACAGGGATTTCTAACTTGTGGCTCTCTCTTTTGAGTTCTGATTCTGACTCAGTCCATAAACAGGGCCTATGGCATTCATCAGGCAGCAGACATTTCTGTTCTAGGCACTGGGGATGCCATGCCGAACAGAACAGATAAAATATCTGTCCACACGCAGGTTACATTCTAGTGGGACATGCAGAAAATGAAGAAGACAAATAAAATATAATATGTGGGAATGTTACAATCATAAAGGAGATAAAAAGTAAAGTAGGGAAGGGAGATATGAAGTGACCATGAGGGTAGGGGAGGTTAAATATTAGAGGGGACAAGTACTCAGTAACTTTCTGTGTGACTCCGAAGTGCATCTTATTTGGTTGTCAAAGGGGCTGAATCCACATACAGTCCCCAAGCCCAGCATATAAGCATAATAAATATTTTTCAACAAAACATCAAAGAGCTTTATACATGCAAGGCCTGATGATGATGATGACAGTGATAATTTAAAGGAAAATCCCCAAACTTTGGATTCTTCTTTTTCATCAACTGACAAATATTGATGGAATATTCCAGCATTCTCGGTGCTGTCTGTGGGTCCTGAATGTTTTCGGTTTGTTCCCAGAATGTAATTTCAACAGGGGAATATTCCACATACTTTTTTTTTTTTTTTAAACAACACTAAAAGCACTGTTATATAATAAACCTCTCCACCCACCAAAAATAAAAAAAAGGCTGAAGAAAAGCGGAGAGGTGTTTGGTTTCATTTCATTTTGTCCCATTTATTGGCTGATTCAGAGCCTCTGATAGAGAAGGGTGTTATCAGGTTCTGGTTAAACTGCAACCTCAGTGTGGTCCTGGGATTTTCTTGCTGTGACTTTGGGCAAATTGAGTCATTTCCCTGGCTGCCCTCATTGAGTGTAAAAATGGTTCCCAATGCTAATAATCTCTTGGGCTTACTATGCAAAAAGAGAAAAGAGATATCTGTAAAGAACTCAGTTAGGGATGCCAATTGGTAATGACAACTAGTAGAAAGAGTTCTCTGGATACTTCCCGGAGAGAGTGAGTGGCCTTCTAAAATCCTGGAACTGAAAAGCTGGGGATCCCTTTGGAGAACTTCTAGCCAGCAAAGGCAAGTTTTAAATGATTAGAGAAGTCAGGCAGGTGACATTTGATTTTTATGTGAATCTCCTTATTTTTAAATGTTACCTACACATTCAGTTAAAACCAAAAACACTGTGTGGACCAAAGGAACAGCCTGCTCTGGCCAGTTCCTGAACTGTGACTGAGGCCTAGTCCTTTTCCTGGTTATACAGAGGAGGAAATAAGGCCCAGAAATGCAACAGGTGTCAACCCAGCTGCATAGCTGAGGTTTCTTAAAAGATAATTGAATGACCAGCTTGGAAATGAAAGGTAATTGAAGATGAACAACCTGAAAGAGGCAGGACGGGGGCATTCCAAGCAGTTTGCCAGGTGTTTTCACTTCCACCAGCTAACTGGACTCCCAGACCATTCCGTAAGATGGGCAGGGTGGATTATACCTATTTACAGTTAGGTCACTGGGATTCAGAAGGGGAAAGTGTCATCCTCTGCCTAAGGTGAGATAGGTAAGTCTTCACAGGTAAGTCTAGGGCTGATTTTCTGGGTATGGATCCAGATGAGATAATATCTAAGCTTTCTTTTGGCTCTTAATAGAGGTTAACTCAAAATCTGATTTTATGCCTCATAAACACCAGGCCCAGAGACCAGGCAGGAGCCAGAATGTGTCCAGATTTCGACCCTGCTCAAAAATAAAGAAGGGTTAAGTAGTCAAAATTCTAACAATGTCACTAGGCACATCAGCATTTACCTTGTTTTCTGTCCTAGCAGCTATCTAGCTTGACCTACCTCCGGACATTGACGCGTCGCCTGCACATCTCCACATAGGAAAGGTGTTCTGAAAGGTGTTGATCAGGGTTTTGAAGGGGGAAGGCTGTTATTTAAGGCTGTAGGGGAGGGGAAGAAGAGCACAAAAGGAACAAATATTTATTGAGAACCTAATGTGTGCCCCGCACTGTGAAAAGGTGTGGCATATAATTCTTTCTCAGCTGTCTGCATGTCTGAATAATCTTCATTCTTCAAGTATCAGCTCAAATATCCCCTTTTCAGAAAGTCTTTCCTGACTACCCTTCCAATAGAGAGGCCTCCCCTGCTATTCTCTTTAACTGGTTCAGTTAAAGAGAGTTCCATCGCACTAAAATCTGTAATTATCTTACTCATTTGGGGTCTTTCTCCCCTTAGCAACTGCAGAATCTGAGGGCAGGGATTGCCTGTCTTCTTCTCTGGTGCATGCCTAGTGCCTTTCATGGTACTTGGCACATAGTAGGTGCTCAGCAAATATGTTAAATATTTACAAGTAAATATTTATGAGAAAACATATTTATGCTCCATCCTTCCTGAGAGTCTGGACCAATCCTCTTAAGTTTCTCTTAGCCTCTTGCATTACTAACATCCTTGTTAATGGGAGGTGCAGCTACAGTCCTAGGGGAAAAAGGGTCAGGAGGGAAGAATTGGCATGTAGAGGTGTAAAGCGCAGCCTGCGGACTTTTGCTTCCTGGGTCGATTACGGGGCAGCTTGCAAAGAAATGAAGTGTAAACGAATGAAATCTATTTTTAAAGGGCCTAGTGCCTCGCAGCAATAAGAGATGACATCAGAGATCCTGCGTTCCATTCAGGAGCCAAGCCCTGTGGTCCTCGGAAACTACGAATCCCAGGGTGCACCGCAGCGCAGGAGCCCCGCAGCGCCACGCGCGGCCCTCCCTGACGCGTCGAAGGCCACCGCCCCTGGAACCAGGAAGACGCCGGGCGCCCGGCCCGCCACGCCGCCGGGGCCGCGCGGGGCCTGCCGGGACCTGTAGTTGGGAGTGCCCGCTCCGGAATCTCAGCCGCCGTCTGCGGGGCCGAGGCGGCGCGGGCACGCGTGCGCAGTGCGCGGGCGGCCGTCGTGGGCGCCGCTCCGGCCAGCTCCGTGTTCGCGGGACCCCGGGCCGCCGCGGCGCGGGTGCTGCGGACCGACAGCCGGAGAAAGTTTTGCTCGAGGAGCGCGGGCACGCGGGGCGGCGAGGTCCGGCCCGGCGCGAGGCGGCGGCTGCCGGGCTCCGGGAGTGTCGCGCCGGCTGAGGCGAGCGGAGAGGCGTCCGCGCGTCCGCCGAGGGGCCGGCGGGCGCTGGTGAGTGCGGCGCCGGGCGGCGGGCGGGTGCGGGGCCCCGGCTTCGCGGCAGCAGCCCCTGATCCCGCACCTTCGCTCGGCGGCTGCACCTGGCGAGGCCCCCGGGCCGGAGGCTCACCTGCGCGCGCGACCTCGGGCGGGCGGGAGGGGGCCGCGTCCTCTTCCCGCGGATCCTTTTTATTGTTTTTCTCACCTCAGTCCTCCGCGGCGTCCGGCGCCGGAGGGTGGGGAGGTCGGTGGCGGCCGAGGGGGCCGTGGAACTACTGTTGTGGCGCTGCTGGGAAGCACCGTGGTGTCCTCGTCCCTCCCCCCAAGAAATAAGGCGCTGGACGTCCTGCTGCGGCCAGCTGTCCGGGGATTCCCGGCGGCGTCCCAGACCGTGGCCCCGGGGCCGAGCCGCCCTGGGCATCCCTTTCTAGACTTCAGTGCGCTTTCACTTTGGGGCTCGACCGAGTCAGAAGTCGATTCCGCCCTGACTCATAGGACCTTGCCGCGTTGGTGACTTACCCTCGCGTCTTAATGGTGCAGGTGAGGAACGAGAGCTCTGAAAGTGACTTGGCCAGGGTCACGCAGGGAGGACCGAGCAGGCGACCGGAACCCGGGTCTAACAGGCCAGCTGGGTCCTTTGGACCGCACCGCCGTGGGGCCGTCCGGAGTGCTTTCTGGTGTTTGTTTTTTTTCTTCAGACGCTTTTCTGTGGACTTTCCTGGATGGATTATCAGAAGGGAAAGAGTTGTCACAAGGAGCGCAGTCTTGTTATTTATCGTGTTTATTGCTTTTGGTAGAGTTCTAGTTATGTTGCGTCCCAGAGCAGAGCCTCTGCCGGGACCCGTGCATATAAATGATGAAACGAGATTGTTCTCTTTGGGGGCAGGTTCGAGAAGAGATTTAAGGAGAAAATATTCATGTAATTTCTGCCCCTTCTCGTCTTTTTTGCCTTCCTGTCCTATGAAACTTGCTCTCTTTACCATTGCTGGTTGTCTTTTTTTTTTTTTTTAACATATAAGATTTTTCTTTGCTGACACGGTGCATTGCCCTTGAATTAGTTTTCTAACTAGAAAGTTGTGTTTCCTGCGTGTGGAACAAATAACACACTGTGAGGTTTATATCATTATCATTTACCTTAGAACTGCTCATCAATCTGCTTTATTTCCCCTTGGGGTGGGGGGATGGATAGAGAAAAAAAGCATACTTTATAAGTTAGTTTAATGCCTTTGAGAGAATTTACACCAGACTTTGGGTAAGCATGATATGATTCAGATAAAAACTTTTTTTTTTTTTTGGCATGCTGTATGAGGGGGGTTACATTTCATTCTTTTTCCATGTGAATTTTGTTTGTTTGTTTGGGAAATGCGTGGGCCAGGAATTGAACCCAGGTCTCCTGCATGGCAGGTGAGAATTCTACCACTGAACTACCCTTGCGTTCCCCAGATAAAAACTTAAAAAATTGCTTTGTAAAACAATATATTTTCTTTACACTCTGAAGAAATTGAAGAACTGTTGTTATTTCCAAAATTGTAAGGTTTCTTCTCACCAAAATGCCTATTTTTCATACTCTTAAGTTTTTATAATAACTTTCATGTTGACACACTTGTGGCAAAAAGATATTTTCACACGTAGGGTTTATTTAAATATTCTGCATCTGGGCCAAATATTCCCAAGGGAAATTACATTTTAGAATACAGATATATATTTTTTAAAGTATGTAAGTTTAGAAGGTATGAATTAATAGTTAATCTATTTTATGGTGCTATAAAACCCTGCAGTATATCCATTGGTAGGCTTCTGCTCAAGTATACCTGTATCAAAGTATGTTGTGAATTTCTCTTTTGGTGTAAGCATGGGATAACTTGTGACATTAAGATGTAATTTATGTATATTGAAACTGCTTCATATTTCATTTTATCTTGTTAATTAGTGTTGCTTTGGAGAGAGGTGGGTGGAGCAGTTTTGTATCTTTCTCTTTCCAGTTTTAGCAGTGTAGCAAAATAGAATAGAGAGGTGATGTGTAAATTTGAGTTTGTTATAGACCAGGAGAGACAGTAAAACAGGATGAGTATACAATTGTTAGGAAACTCCCATGAGTTCATAATCCGGAAGGACCTTTTTAGAAGTGTTTAAGGACATTAAGAATAGCATTGAGTTATTTTCTTTAAAAAGTCATGGTGCATAATACTCAAAAGTGTTGCTAACATGAGATGGTTTTGAAGACTCCCAGGAAAATACTTGGGAAAGGTTGAAATTTTTGAGGGGCTTTTTCTCTGAAAACATTTAATCAAGTTTTTTTTTTTAACTAAAAAAAAAGCCTACAGTTCTGGTCATACTGCAAATCCACTTATTTTGACTTTATCATATAAATTTGTAACACAGAATGAAATTGTAGGTAGTAATTTATTAGCATAATTTAAGTCAGACCTTGACATTGAAATATTGCTTTGTATCAAATAAATAGTTATTCTTGTTCTTGTTTGAATAACTATCATTTACGAATGGGAAAGATAAACAGTTTCTGAATAGAATGTAGTTATGATTCAGATGTGACAATACTTATTCACCCTCTGCTTTTATTAGATAGAAAATGTCAAAATACAGCAGTAACTGCCTCAAAATACTTGCCGTTTGATTCCAATTGTGAGCTGAGGTAATAAATACTCCATAAATTTGAACGTTTTTCTTTGGGTAATATCAAAAATTTACTTTAAAATTCAAGATGTTTCATTAGGAGATATGACTTCAGTAGGAGATAAAAATAAACATTTAATTTGAGATCTTTTGATAATTTGTAAGTGTACAGCATTTGGAAATTTATTAGAAACATAAAAATGTGGGATATTTTTATTTGAAAGGAAAACTGCCTGTTGCTGTTGTTATAACAATGGGAATCTGTTAATCCCCCAGATAAAAACTTTTAAAAAATTGTTTTGTAAAAGGGTGTATTTTCTTTACACTGAAGAAATTGAAGAACTGTTATTTCCAAAATTGTAAGATTTCTTACAATTGAGTAACAATAAACCATTTTAACACTAAATAATAGTTTTTTCTTTATGGCTGCTGTGTGATAAGAGTACATGAGCTTACAATTCCTAGAATATATTTAGTAAATGTGTTTGCCATTTATTTTAGTAAGCCTTTTTGATTAGTTGAGTTGCTTTAATTCAGGAAGTTAGTTTTTTTTTTTTTTTTATACCATAAACCTTCTTTGAGCTGGAATTTCTGTTGAATGTAAAAGAAATTCAGAGTCATTTAGGATTTTTTAAATTTTAATTAAGTTTTGGAGAAAACGATTTTTTCCTTTCTGGCACCCTTATCAGGTAGTTTTTTTTCTCAAGAAAATGTGGTTTTACCCTTTTAAGCCACCTTGCCTTTTGTAGTTTAACCATTTAACTTGATTCTGGGTTTAGTTTAACCTCTTCTTGACGAAAGGATGTTCGTAGGTACTTAGAATTGTTAGTGATCTCAGAGGGCTTCTAACATAGCATCTTTCTCAGTACAGTAAATCCCTCCTGGGCATTTCCATGTCAGATGTCAGGGCATTTATGCTGTTTCAGATGCCATCAAGTTATTGAGCTGTCTGAGCTTGGTGAGAACAAACATAAGACTAATGGTTTACCATTCCCTACCTTCGACTATGCTCTGTAGGCTTGTCGTCTCCCCTTCTCCCCTGGGCAAACAGTATTGGGCAAATGATAGTTTTTCTGTCGTTTACAGCCATCAAATGCTCCAGACTAACCTATTCCAGTTGAAATCTTCAGTCTCCTGTTCAGTTGAAAGTTCATTGTTGGGCCACTTATTGCTTGAAACACTTGAAGTAGGGAGAGATTGTATTGTGTTCCTGGGATACCTTTTTCCTTTCTGTCTTTGGAGATCCACTTGAACAGGGACTAAACAGAAGAGAAATGAAAAGGGACAAGTATTTCTCTTTTGACCCTCTCTTGACTAACATTGGCAAGCCGTGATGTCCACGATGACAGGCATCAGAGCTGACCTTTTTGGTGAGAAGTCTCCTTGCAGTTCCTCAATATGAGGTTTGCTATGGCTAAACCTTTTCCAGCCAGTGTTCTTTTTTTTAATTAATTTTTTAATTAAAAAAATATATAACAACAAATAAAGGCAAACATTCTTAACTTATGATCATTCCATTCTACATATATAATCTGTAATTCACAATATCATCACATAGTTGCATATTCATCATCATGATCATTTCTTAGAACATTTGCATCAATTCAGAAAAAGAAGTAAAAAGACAACAGAAAAAAGTTCATACATACCATACCCCTTACCCCTCCCTTTCATTGATCACTAGCATTTCAATCTAAATTCATTTTAACATTTTCCCCCTATTATTTATTTTTATTCTTTATGTTTTACTAGTCTGTTGATAAGGTAGATAAAAGGAGCATCAGACACAAGGTTTTCACAATCACACAGTCACATTATGAAAGCTATATCATTATACAATCATCTTCAAGAAACATGGCTACTGGAACACAGCTCTACATTTTCATCCAGTTCCCTCCAGCCTCTCCATTATATCTTGAATAACAAGGTGATATCTACTTAATGCGTAAGAATAACCTCTAGGATAACTTCTCCACTCTGGAATCTCTCAGCCATTGACACTTTATTTTGTCTCATTTTTCTCTTCCCCCTTTTGGTCGAGAAGGTTTTCTCCATCTCTTGATGCTGTGTCTCAGCTCATTCTAGGATTTCTGTCCCATGTTGCCAGGAAGGTCCACACCCCTGGGAGTCATGTCCCACATAGACAGGGGAAGGGTGGTGAGTTTGCTTGTTGTGTTGGCTGGAGTGAGAGGCCACATCTGAGCAACAAAAGAGGTTCTGTTAGGGGTGACTCTTAGGCCTAATTTTAAGTAGGCTTGGCCTATCCTTTGTTGGGTTAAGTTTCATATGAACAAACTCCAAGATTGGGGCCAGCCAGTATTCTTGACCTTTGCCCCTTATTCCTGTCCGGTCAACCCTCTCCTCCTTCCTGAGACTTTGTGCATGTGTAGGGACATACTATCTAGGAGTAGGAAACAGGGATATTTTCTCTTTGCAACACAAATTTTTTGTTAACAAGATGGAGCAAATCCAACTATCACCTGCAGTTTCCACTCAACCCACTGGAAACTCACTCATTTGCTATGCCAAATGGTGGCGTGCAGGGCTCTTTTTAACTCATTCTCTGCCTTGCCATTTCTCATCAATTTTCTTTGACCCCCTACACAAATACTGTCTACTGCATAAGCAGGCATTGAAATAGAAAATGAAATGCCACCCCCCCTTCTGATTGGCACTTCTAATATTGGCAGCTGAATCCCTTGGAGGCCCCTGCCACTGTTTTGGGGTAAATACTCCCTTCCTTTCCCTTTGTTCTCCCTGAGAACTTAGAAGACTTATAATTCCTCTCTCTGCTGTCAACTGCTTATATAGAGGGGAAGGATGGTAAGGCAACGGTAAGGTGCCAGAGCCCTGAGGTATGTGTGGGGAGAGGTTGGGAGGTGCCTGACTCCACAGATATTCCATCCTTGTTATCTGTATAGCTTCAGCTTTGTTGTTGTCAACAATTCTGGGGCAATAAGACTAGTTCCACTCAACATCTAATTAACATACAATAGTGAAGTCCTCCAGATCTTGTGAGGTCTCATTGCGCAGAATAATGTAATTTCCCTTCCTTCCTTCTTTCCTCCCTTCCTTCCTTTCTTCTTTTCTCACTCTTTCTGATTTTGTTTGCTTGTTTTTGTTTTAATTAGTTTTTTTTCCTGGTTCTTAGCCTGGTCCTGACTGGGGCAGTATTAACTTTGAATATTATGTTCATTTATGTTATGTTAATTTATGACAGATTGTAAAATCTGATTATACTTTAGAGCATAAGTAAATCTGATAGATAAATTTTGGGCGTGGAGGTGTGGTTAATGTAATTTTATCTATTCTTGCTTCATACTTTCTCTACTGAAAATATAAATTCAAACAAATACAGTGTTTGAAACCTTTTCTTCCTAGTCTGCCCTAATAAACCAGTCAGTTAAATCTGCGAAATGATTTGTTGTCTGATGAGGAAAGAACAATTTTCAGTCTGGAAACTGAAGTATTAATATTTGATACAGAAGTTATCAGCTCATTCATTCAACAAATAGTTTCTGTCTTCTCTGTGCCAGGCCCTCTTTTAGATATTGGGGAAATGCAGTAAATAACAGAAAAAATTCCCTGCTTTCACGGAGCCTATATTCTGGTATGGGGAAACAGAGAAGAAACAAGGTAGATAAGTACACTATGTCATTTGTTAGAGAGCAGCAAATGTTCTAGAGAAGAATAGACCAGGGAAGGAAGATAGGAAGTTGCAGGGCAATTCAGAGGACTTGCAGTTTTAGATAGGGTGTCAAGGGAAGGTTTCACTGAGAAAGTGACATTTGAGTTAAATACCCCTGAGGGGGCATTTATCTAGTATAGTAGGAGTCCAGTGAAGCCACAATGGACTGGTGGTGGTGGTGGTGGTGGGGTTTGTAAGGAGTAGGGGCGGGGTCTGTAGGGTTTTGGTTTTTTACTATGAGTGAGATGAGATCCCGTTGAAATAGTGGTTTTCTCAGCCTTGACTGAGCGTTGGAATTGCCTGGTGAACTTTAAAAAAAGTACTGATGCCTGGTTTTCATTCCCAGAGTTTCTGATTTGATTGGTCTGGGAATCCAACTTAGGTGTCAGGATTTTCACAAACTCCCAGAAAATTCTAATAAGAGTCAGAGTTGACATCCATTCTGTTGAAGAGTTTTGAGCAGAATGACATTACGTGCTATTGAAGAATATGAGTTCTAGAGCCAGACTCCCTTGGTTTGAATCCTGGCTCAGCCACTTCTAGCCACGTGACCTTGAGCAATGATTTTTTAAATCTTCTGTGCCTTAGTTTTCTCATCTATACAGCAGTGTTGTTATGAGGATTAAATAAGTTAATATCTGTAGAGCACTTAAAAGTGCTTGGCCAGTATTAATACTGTGTAAGCGTTTGTTGGATAAATTACATGTTTTAATGGGATCAGTGCTGTGTTGAGAATAGATTGAAGTGGGGCAAGGGCAGAAGCAAGAAAGCCATTGTAGTAATCCAGGTAATAGATGATGATGACTTGAACGAGAGTGATGGTGATGCAAGTCATGAGAGGAGTGGATTCTGGGTCTGTTTTGAAGACAGAGCCAACAGGATGTGCTTGATGGTTTGGACGTAAAGTAAGAGAGAAAGAAGAATCAACCGAGGTTGACGCTAAGGTATTTTACCAGAACAACTGAAAGAAGGGAGTCACCATTTACCAAGAAGGAGGCAACAGAGAGGCACAGATTTCTGCAGAGTCCAGTTTTAGACATGAAGTTTGAGATATTTCTTAGAATTCTAAGTTAAATAGATCTGTTAGAGTAGGCAGTTGGACACAAGAGACTGGAGCGGTCTGGCCTGGAGATGTAAATTTGGGAGTCATTAGCGTTTATGAGATTGAGCTCACCAAGAGACTTGAGTATCTGTAGAGAAGAGATCCATAGACTGATCCCTGAGATGCCAGCATTTAAAGGTCTGGGAGATGGAGAATCAGCAGAGGAGATTGAGAGTGGCTGGAGAGGCAGGAGGAAATTAAGGTATAGTGAAGCTAGGGGAAGAAGGTGCTCCAAGGAAGAAAGAATGACTAACTGTTGAATGCGGCTTCCCCCAAGTCAAATATGATAAGGTCTGAGACTTGATCATTGGATTTAGCAATGTGGAGATCATTAATGATATTAGTAAGAACAATTTCACTGGCATGGGAAGGGTGAAAGCCTAATTGAAGTAAGTTGAAGAGAATAATCAGTGAATGTAGACAACTCTTTCTAAGGAGTTTTGCTGAAGAGAGAGAGAAAGGAATAGGGTGGTAATTGGTTGGGCAAATGTGCCCAAGAAGTTTTTCTTTCTCTCCTTTCTCTAAGATAGGAGAAGTAACCATATTTGTATGCTGGTGAAAATAATCCAGTAGAGAGGGAAAAATCGATTACACAGATGAGAGAAGGAAGAATTGTTAGAACAGTGTTATGGTGTAGGCAAAAGTAGTTGGTATATATACATAAATGGAGAGACTGGCCTTGTGTTACAGAGTGGGTAATTAATTGGCAGTAATGTGCGAAGGTAGAGTATCTAGGCACAGTTGCGGATAGTGGATGTGGTGGGAGCTGGTGGAAAATTCTCTTCTATTATAATAACTAATATTTCTTGCTTTGATGATCAGTGTAAATAAACCAGTGTGTGTGAATCTTAATTGCCTTTCTCTGGCCTACTGGTCATGCTTGCCACTTGGAAATTTTTGAATTTTCACAGGATAGAAATATTCCTAAGGGTTTCTGATGTGCTCTAGAATGAAAGACAATTGTAGTTATTTTTTTCAAAAATAGCTTTATTGAGATATAGTTCACATACCATATAATTCTCTTATTTAAAGTGTACAATTCAGTGGTTTTTAATATCTTCACAGATTTGTGCAGCCATTACCACAGTCCATTTTAGAATATTTTCATCACCCCAAGAAGCAACCCCAAAGTCCCCATTTCTCTCTACTGATCTACTTTCTGTCTTAGTTTCTATTTGTGCCTCTTTTTCTCTTAACATAAGAATCTTGGCTCCTAATTTAAAGTAAATAAATATTTATTTATGTTTTATTACATAAACATAATCAATAAACCAATATGTTTACTTTATCTATTAATAGACATAAAATCCTCTTATATACGTAAAATAGTTTCAGAATGACAATACCAAATGGCATTGCAGGATCACCATGTAACTTTGTTAGATAGTGCCAGATTCATCTCCATAGAAGTGTGCATTCTCACCAGATTCTTTAGAGGGTTTGTATTTTCTTACATCCTCACCTGTTTAGGGTGGTGTCAAACTTTTGAATTTTTGCCATTCTGGTAGGTGAGAAATGGTATCTCTCTCTATGTTGTATAGGGTTTGTTTGTTTGTTTAGCTTTTCTTTTATGGGAATAAAAGTACAATATCAAATCTGAATTAGGAAAACTATAAACATGTGATCTTTGAAAATGTGATAGTGATAGAAAGTCACCCATTTTGCAATCCCATTGTAGTCGTTGATAAGCAGAGATCATCAGTGAACAATGAAACCACTATATGTGAAGCTATTAGGGAACAGAATATCCATCAATCTCAAAATACCATCCCAAGTGTATTTATTAATTGTGAACATTCACTGAAGTAGACAGAATAGTACAGTTAACCCCCATGGCCCTGTCATTTTGCACCTACAGCTCTCAAGTCAGGCCATTTCTGTTCCAACTGTTCCCTTCCTGATTCTTTTGAAGCAAATCCCAGGTAATATTTTAGTTCTAAATAGCTAAGTAAATACCTCTAAAGGATAAGGGCCCATTTTCTTTGATAACATAACCACAATACCATTGTCACACTGAATTTTCTTAATATGATGAAATATATGAAATATAAAGGCAATATTTATATTTCTCGTTTCCTTAAATGTCATAGTTTTTGGGGTTTTTTTGGTTTGATTTTTTTATTTTTATATTTTTATTAAAGAAATGAGTTGTTTTAGTTTGTAAGCTGCTGGAATACAATATTACCAGAAATGGAATGGCTTTTAAAAAGGGGATTTATTAAGTTGCATGTTTACAGTTCTAAGGCCATGAAAATGTCCAAATTAAGGCATCCAGAGAGAGTTACCTTAATTCCAAAGAAAGGGCCCATGAAGTTTGGGGTTTCTCTCTCAGCTGGGAGGGCACATAGTGATTTCTACTAGCTTTCTCTCATTTCATAAGTCTTCCCTGGGGCTCTTTCCTTCTGCATCTCCAAAGGTCTCTGCCTGTGTGGATTCTGCAGGAATTGTGGCCTCTTGGTTCTAAAGCTTTTTCCAGAATTGCTCCCTCTTAAAGGGCTCCAGTAAGCAACCATACTTTGAATGGGTGGGGACACATCTCCATGGAGACCATCTAATCAAAAGTTACCATCCACAATTGAGTGGGTCACATCTCCATAGAAACAATAAAAAAGATCCCACCCAGCAATATTGAATGAGGATTAAAGAACATGGCTTTTCTGGGGTACACGATAGTTTCAAACCAGCACACGAGTTTACAGATCTATCAAGCATAAAATACAGTATTCCCATATATCACCACCCTATTATTAACATCTTGCAGTTATAATACCTTTGTTGTAATTGATGAAAGCACATTTTTATAATTGTACTATTAACTGTACTCCATGGTTCAGCTTAGGGTTTGCTTTTGTGTTGTGCAATTCCATGTTTGTTTTTTAAATTTTATTCTAATAACATATATATAACCCGAAATGTCTCCTTTTAACCATATTCAAATATATAATTCGGTGCTGTTAATTATGTTCGCAGTGTTGTGCTACCATCACCACCATCCATTGTCCAAAATAGAAACTCTGTACCTTTTAAGCATTAACTCCCTCTTCCTTACTCTGACCCATCCCCTGGTAACCTATATTCTAGATTCTGACTGTATGACTGTGCTGACTCTGATTATTTCATATAAGTGAGATTATACAATTATAGAATATTTGTCCTTATGCATCGGGCTTATTTCACTCAGTATGATACTTTCAAGGATCGTCTATGTTATTGCATTTATCAGATCTTCATTCCTTTTACAGCTGAATAATATTCCACTGTGTGTATATACCACATTTTGTTTATTCATTCATCCATTGATGGACAGTTGAGTTGTTTTCATCTTTTGGTTGTGAATAATGCTGGTATGAACGTTGATGTATAAATATCTGTTTGAGTCCCTGCTTTCAGTGTTTTGGGGTATATACCTAGCAGTGGGATTTCTGGATCATATTGGCAGTTCTATATTTAACTTTCTGAGGAACTGCCTAACTATCTTTCCCGGTTGCTACACCAGCAGTGAATAAGTGTTTCTGTTTTTCCACATCTTCTCCAGCACTTGTGATTTTTCCGTTCTTTTAAAATAGTAGCCATTCTAGTGGCTATGAAATGGTATATCATGATTTTGGTTTGAATTTCCCTAGTGGCTAAAGATACTGTGCATGTATTCATATGTTTTTGGTCATTTGCATATCCTTGGAGAAGTATCGATTCAAGTCTTTACCCATTATTAAATTGGTTGTTTTTCTTTTTGCTGTTCAGTTGAAGGATTTCTTTAGCTATTTTGGATATTAAGCCCTTGTTAGATATGTAGTTACCAGATATTTTCTCCTGTTGTATAGGTTGTTGTTTTACTTTCATGATAAAATCTTTTGAGGCCCAAAAGATTCTAATTTTGGTGTGGGCCCATGTATTGTTTTTTTTTCATTGCTGGTGCTTTGGGTGTAAAGTCTTAAGAACCATTGCCTAAAACAAGGCACTGGAGATGCGTCCTTATGTTTTCTTCTAGGGGTTTGATAGTTCTGAATCTTATATTTAGGTCTTTGATCCATTTTGAGTTGTGTTATTTTTTTTGGGTGCATGGTTCAGGAATTGAATCTAGGTCTCCCACATGGAAAGCGAGCATTCTACCACTGGACCACCTGTGCACCCTTTTTTTTTGAGTTGAGTTTTGTATATAGTGTGAAGCAGGGGTCCAACTTCATTCTTTTGCACGTAGAGATCCAGTTTTCCCAGTATCGTTTGAGACTGTTCTTTCTCATTTAAGAGGTCTTTGCCCCCTCGTCAAAAATCAATTGGCCATAAATGAGAGGATTGATTTCTTTTTTTTAAACTTTTTTTTATTGTATAGTGTGCTGGTTTGAAATGATGTATGTACCCTAGAAAAGCCATGTTTTAATCCTAATCCCATTTTGTAAAGGCAGCCATTTCTTCTAATCCCTATTCAGCATTGTATGCCTGAAACCGTAATTAGATCATCTCCCTGGAGATGTGATTTAATCAAGAGTGGTTGTTAATCTGGATTAGGTGGAGGCGTGTCTCCACCCATTTGGGTGGGTCCTGATTACTGAAATCCTATAAAAAAGGAAACATTTTGAAGAAAGTGAGAGATTCAGAGCGAGCAGAGAATGCTGCAGCACCACAAGGCAGAGAGTCCACCAGCCAGTGACCTTTGGAGATGAAGAATGAAAATGCCTCCCAGGGAGCTTCATGAAACAGGAAGCCAGGAGAGAGAGCTAGCAGATGACGCCATGTTCGCCATGTGCCCTTCACTTGAGAGAGAAGCCCTAATTGTGTTTGCCATGTGCTTTCTCTCTTGAGAGGGAAACCCTGAATTTCATTGGCCTTCTTGAACCAAGGTATCTTTCCCTGAATGCCTTTGATTGAACATTTCTGTAGATTTGTTTTAATTGGGACATTTTCTTGGCCTTAGAACTGTAAACTAGCAATTTATTAAATTCCCCTTTTAAAAAGCCATTCCATTCCTGGTATATTGCATTCCGGCAGCTAGCAAACTAGAACATATAGTATAACATATATACAAAGCAAAGAAATAAAAAAGCAATAGTTTTCAAAGCACTTTTCAACAAGTGGTTACAGGACAGATCCCAGAGTTTGTCATGGGCTATCATACGATTCTCTCATATTTTTCCTTCTAGCTGCTCCAGAATATAGGAGGCTGGAAGGCTTAAATACTTTTTTATCATCACAGTCAACTTTTTTTCCTTCTTTTTTTGTGAACAATGTCATATATACAAAAAAAGCTATAAATTTCAAAGCACAGCACCAACAATTAGTTGTAGAAAATATTTCAGAGTTTGACATGGGTTACAGTTTCACAATTTTAGGTTTTTACTTCTAGCTGCTCTAAAATACTGGCAATTAAAAGATATATCAGTTTACTGATTCAGCATTCATATTCATTTGTTAAGTCCTATCTTCTATGTATAATTCCACCATCACCTTTGATCTTTCCATACCTCTCTTTGGGGGAAGATTGATTTCTGAGTTCTCAATTTGGGTCCTTTTATCTGTGTGTCTTTGTGCCAGTATCATATTGTTTTCACTTCTTTGGCTTTGTAATAAGTTTTAAGATTGAAAAGTGTGAGTCCCCCAACTTTACTCTTCTTTTTCAAGATGGCCTTGGCTATTCAGGGTACTTTACCTTTCCATATAAATTTAATGATAGGCTTTCCATTTCTGCTAGGAAGATTGTTAAAATTTTGATGAGGAATGCGTTGAATTGCTTTGTTAGAATTGATATCATCATATTTAGTCTTTCAACCCATGAACACAGAATGCCCTTCATTTGTTTAGGTCTTCTGTGATTTCTTTTAGCAATATTTTGTAATTTTCTGTGTTTAAGTCCTTTATATCCTTGGTTAGATTTATTCCTATTTATTTGATTCTTTTAGTTGCTACTGCATATGGAATTTTTTTCTTCTAATTGTTCATTACTAGCATATGGAAACCCTTCTGGGTTTTGGGTGTTGACCTTGTATCCTGCTACTTCACTGAATTCATTTATTAGCTCTGGGAACCTTGTTGCGGATCTTTCAGGTTTTTTTTTTTTTTTTTGCATGTAGGAAGGATCATGCCATCTACAAACAGAGAAATTTTACTACTTCTTTTCTAATTTGGATGCCTTTTACTTCTCTTTCTTGCCTAAATTGCTCTGGCCAAAACTTTCAGTACAATGTGGAATAATAGTGGTAACATCCTTGTCTTGTTCCTGATCTTAGTGGGAAAGCTTTCAGTATTTCACTGTTAATTGTGATGTTAGGTGTGGGTTTTTCATGCATGCCCTTTATCACGTTGAGGGAGTTTCCTTCTGTTCCTTGTGTTGTACATGTTTTTATTAAGACGTGGTACTGGATTTCATCAAATGCCTTTTCTGTGTCAATTGAGGTGATTGTATGGGTTGTTTTTCTTTCATTTGGTTAATGTAGTGTATTATAGTAATTGGTTTTCTTATGTTGAGCCACTTGTGCATACCTGGGATAAATTCCATTTGATTATGATGTAAAAGTCTTTTAATGAGCTGTTGGGTTTGGTTTGCTAGAAGTTTGTTGAGAATTTTTACATCTATATTCATAAGAGATCCTGGTTTGTAATTTCCTTTTCTTGTCATATGTTTATCTGGCTTTGGTGATGTTGGTCTTATGAAATGAGTTGGGAAGTGTTCCTTCCTCCCTGTTTTTGGGGGAGAGTTTACACAGGACTGGGGTTAATTCTCCTTGGAATGTTTGGTAAAATTCCCGTCTGAAGCCATCTGGTTCTGGACTTCTCTTTGTTGGGAGGTTTTTAAATTCAATCTTATTAGCAGTTATTGGTTTGTTGGAATCTTCTGTTTCTTCTGGAGACAGTGTTGGTAATTTGTGTGTTTCTAGAAATCACCCATTTCATCTAAATTATATAATTTCTTGATGTACAGTTGTCCATCGTGTCCTCTTATAGTCCTTTTTATTTCATCGGGGTGACTGGACAATGATTTTTTAAAACTTTTTTGTTTGTTCATTTATTTCTTTTTAAAACTTTTTTATTGTTAAATAAAACATATATACACAGCAAATAAAGAAAAAAGAACTTTCAAAGCACATTTCAACAAGTAATTACAGAACAGATCCCAGAGTTTGTCATGGGCTACCATTCCACCACCATTTCAGCTTTTTCCTTCTAGCTGCTCCAAAGCACTAGAGGCTAGAAGGAATATTAATACCATGAATCAGCAGTCTTACTCATTTGTTAAATCCTATTTTCTCTGTTATATCTCCTCCTTCTCCTTTGATCCTTCTCCCAATCTATAGGGATCTTTGGACAGTGTCTGTTCTGACTTTCTCACTTTGAGAAGGGGTGTTGATGCTAAAGGATAGGGAGATGTAATTAATTGATAACCTTGGAGAGGCTGGTCCTTCTGGGTTTCAGAATTTATCTGACTTAGGAACCCTCTGGGAATTATAGGTTCCAGGAAAGCAAACTTAGTGCATGAAATCTTTTTAGAGTTTCAGTTCGAGCCCTGGGGATTCTTAAGAGTCAACAGGAATGATGTTGATTGGGGTTTAGTAAACTATGGCAATTAGCACCATCTAACTGAAGTTTGCCTAAGACTAGCCTCCAGGATAGACTCTTGACTGAGATCTCTCTTAGCCACTGATACCTTATTTTATTAACACTTCCTTTTTCCCTTTGGTCTGGAAGCATTGTCGATCTCAGGTACCAGGGCCAGACTTATGGCTGGGAGTCCTACTTCACTTAGTCAGGGAGATTTTCACCCCTGAATGTCATGTCCTACGTTGGAGGGGAGGCTAATGATTTTCCTTGCAGAGTTGGGCTTAGAGAGAGAGAGACAAGCCACATCTGAGCAACAAAAGAGGTGTCCTTGAAACAACTTTTAGGCCTCATTATGGGTAATGTTAGCTTCTCCCCTAAAGAAATACATTTCCTAAGGGAAAGCCTCGAAATCAAGAGCTTGGCCTATTTTCTTTGGAGTCCCCAGTGATTGATAGGGTAACTGGGGTTTCCCAGATGGGAAAGTTTAATAGTTCCATTTATTTTTTTTCCTTTGGACTCTAAAGGAACTTTACCATTAGTTTTTATTTATCAGCCCACCATAGTCTGAGATGTATCCTGGTATTACATTAAGCTGTACAGAATTACGAGGCCTTGTTCCATTCTAGACTCCAGGAGTTTTGTTGTTTACGTGAGATATCCTGACAGGTTGATTTAAATTATGTGTTACAGAAAATTTAGGTTCTAGACATAATAAACCTTTCTGTCTTTGGTCTCATATAGTAGATGAAGGTCTAGAGCATATACACTATTATCTTTTACCCTGTATTCTGATTTTCCTTAGACTAAGCCAGATTGGCTTTGTTATTACCTGTAATTGAGGCCTCATCTCTTTTTCAGTTGCTTTAACTGTTATTATATATAGTTATACTAACTTTAAGGGCTGCAGCACTCTGTTTCTGGGTCTTAGGTTTTACAGAGTTACTCATAGTTGCAGGAAAATACCAGCTGAGACACATATAGCTTAGTGTCTCAGAATCTAGAATTACATTTATAACTTCAGACCAAGTGTGGCTGCTGTAAGGGCTTAGAATCTAGGGTCCACTTTAAAAAAAAAAATTTTTATTAATTAAAAAAAATTACAAGAAAGAAACACAAACATTCCTAATATATGCTCATTCCATTCTACATATATAATCAATAATTCACAATATCATCACATAGTTGCATATTCATCATCATGATCATTTCTTAGAACATTTGCATCAATGCAGGAAAAGAAATAAGACAACAGAAAAATAAAACGAAGACAGAAAAAAAAATTTACATACCATTCCCCTTACCCCTCCCTTTCATTGATCACTAGCATTTCAAAGTAAATTTATTTTGACATTTGTTTCCCCTATTATTTATTTTTATTCCATATATTCTACTCGTCTGTTGACAGGGTAGGTAAAAGGAGCATCAGACGTAGGGTTTTCACAATCACACAGTCACATTGTGAAAGCTGTATCATTATATAATCATCATCAAGAAGCATGGCTACTGGAACACAGCTCCACGTTTGCAGGCAGTTCCCTCCAGCCTCTCCATTACATCTTGAATAACAAGGTGATATCTACTTAATGCTTAAGAGTAACCTCCAGGATAACCTCTCAACTCTGTTTGGAATCTCTCAGCCATTGACACTTTGTCTCATTTCACTCCTTCCCCCTTGGTTGAGAAGGTTTTCTCAATCCCTTGATGCTGTGTCTCAGCTCATCCTGGGATTTCTGTCCCACGTTGCCAGGAAGGTCCACACCCCTGGAAGTCATGTCCCACATAGACAGGGGGAGGGTGGTGAGTTTGCTTGTTGTGTTGGCTGGAGAGAGAGGCCACATCTGAGCAACAAAAGAGGTGCTCTTGGGGGTGACTCTTAGGCTTAATTTTAAGTAGGCTTGACCTATCCTTTGTGGGGTTAAGCTTCATATGAACAAACCCCAAGACTGGGGGCTCAGCCTATAGCTTTGGTTGTCCACACTGCTTGTGAGAATATCAAGAATTCAACTTGGAGAGGTTGAATTTTCCCCTGGTCTCACTATTCCCCGAAGGGGACTTTGCACATACTTTTCCACTCACTGATCAGATCACTCTGGGATTCATGGGGGCATCACTCTGGACAAACCAACATAATCTCATGTCCTGTCCAAGGTTCCATGTACTTAAGTTGTTCAACCAACTATCTACATAAGTTATATTAGGAGATGAACTAGTCAAAATATAAATTTTGTACCAAATAAACATTTTTTGCTTTAGTCTCACACATAAGTTGAAATTTAAAAATATTAATTACCATCTATTTTCAGCACCCTGCAGTAGTGACATTCCTTTGTTCTTCCTCATGCAAAAAACATTTTAAAATTTGTTTTAAAATTTTAAAATTACTATCATTATACACTCTAGGTATTCCTAGATTATATCATCTCAATCTTTATCATCTATCTTTTTTTTGTGATTTCATTTATGCCCCCAGCCCTCCTCCCTCTATCATTCTCACATTCAGCTTCATTCAGTGTTTTAACATAATTGTATTACAGTTAGGTAGTATTGTGCTGTCCATTTCTGAGTTTTTATATTCAGTCCTGTTGCACAATCTGTATCCCTTCAGCTCCAGTTACCCAATATCTTACCCTATTTCTATCTCCTGATGGTCTCTGTTACCAACGAAATATTCCAAGTTTATTCACCAATGTCAGTTCATATCAGGGAGACCATACAGTATTTGTCCTTTCATTTTTGGCTAATCACCTCAGCATAATGTCCTTAAGGTCCATCCATGTTGTTACATACTTCATAACTTTATTCTATCTTACAACTGCATAATATTCCATCATACGTATATGCCACAGTTTGTTTAGCCACCCATCTGTTGATGGACATTTTGGCTGTTTCCATCTCTTGGTAATTGTAAATAACACTGCTGTAAACATTGGTGTGCAAATGTCCGTTTGTGTCCTTGCTCTCATGTCCTTTAAGTAGAGACAGCATACAGATGGGTCCTGTTTTTTAATTTATTCTGCCAGTCTATGTCTTTTGATTGAGGAGTTTAATCATTAACATTTAGTGTTATTATTGCACGGGTAGTATTTTCTTCTACTATTTTGCCTTCTGGATTTTATATGTCATATCTAATTTTCCTTCTTTTTACCTTTACTCATGGTCTTCCTTTCTACACTCTTCTCCACACCTCTCTCTTCTGTGTTTTCATATCTGTCTCTAGTGCTCCCTTTAGTATTTCTTTTTTTTTAATTTTTTTAATTTAACATGGGCAGGCACCGGGAATCCAACCTGGGTCCTCTGGCATTGCAGGCAAGCATTCCTGCCTGCTGAGCCACTGTGGCCGCCCCTTTTAGTATTTCTTGCAGAGCTGGTCTCTGGGTCACATTCTCTCAGTGATTTTCTGTCTGAAAATGTTTTAATTTCTCCCTCATTTTTGAAGGACCATTTTGCTGGATATAGAATTCTTGGTTGGCAGTTTTTCTCTTTTAATAGCTTAAATATATCATCCCACTGTCTTCTCGCCTCCATGGTTTCTGCTGAGAGATCTATGCATAGTCTTATGGGGCTTCCCTTGTGATGGATTACTTTTCTCTTGCTGCTTTCAAGATTCTCTCTCCTTGACCTCTGACATTCTGATTAGTAAATGTCTTGGAGTACGTCTATTTGGATCTATTCTCTTTGGGGTACACTGCACTTCTTGGATCTGTAATTTTAAGTCTTTCATAAGAGTTCGGAAATTTTCAGTGATAATTTCCTCCATTAGTTTTTCTCCTCCTTTTCCCTTCTCTTCTCCTTCTGGGATACCCACAACACGTATATTCATGTGCTTCACATTGTTTTTCAATTCCCTGAGTCCCTGCTCGTATTTTTCCATTTTTTTCCCTATATTTTCTTTTTC
>PVIY010029183.1:0-32305 GCA_004026745.1 Myrmecophaga tridactyla
GGCTGGTTTTAATGGCTTCAATTTGCCAAGCCCTGGGGTCTGAGTTCCTTGAGAGAGGGATTCCACCTAAGTTGGGCTTCACCCCTCCCCTGGGGAAGGCTCAGGTGGGAGACAGCCCTGAGAGCAGTCTGTTTCTGCCTGTGTGTGGGGCAGTTGCAGCCTGAGAAGTCCCGCCACTGCATCCAGAGGCTGCCAAGTCTCCGTAGAAACAGCCACGAAAACCCCTGTTTTGTCCCCTTTCCTCTTTTTCGGTTAGCCCAATAAGCGACTTCTGACTTGCCCAGTTTCACGTGAGCTGGGGGCCTATTTTTAGTAATCAGAATTTGTTTATTAATGCCACAATTGGCGCTTGGTTGGACTCAGTCCCCGCTACTCTTTCCTTTCCCTCCGAGAAGCCGACTATGGGGGACGTGCGCCCGGGGACGGGCGCCGGGCGCCGGCCGCCGTGGCTTTGGGGAACTTACGATTCCGGAGACTTGCCGTCGGTCTAGCTGCTCCAGACCTGGGCACGCTGTGTGTCCTGTCACTATCGTGGTTCTGAGAGCTGTTCTGTACTGTTTCTGGTTATCTAGTAGTTGTTCTGGAGGACGAACTAAAACGCGCACATTGCTAAGCCGCCATCTTGGCCCTTCTGGTTCCCTCTTAAAGCACTCCAGTTAGTAGATTAAGACCCATCTTGAATGGGCAGAGACACGTCTCCATGGAAACCATCTAATCAAAAGGTCCACCCACAATTGGGTAGGTCACATCTCCATGGAAACTACTTAATAAAAAGGATCCCACCATACAATAGTAAATCAGGATTAAAGAACATGGCTCTTCTGGGATACAGAATGATTGCAAACAGCACAGTGCTATAATTATTATTAAAATTGTAGTCATTCTTCTGGGCACATGTGTAAGATACATTTGGCACTGTGCAACATACTCTTACCCATTTTCTCTTCTTGTTTCAGTGATTCGTGTAACTTCTCTAAGTTTTTCTTTATGCCATTTCTTCCATATCAAATACTGTTTGTTGTTAGTTTTACCTGAATCTCTATTAAACATTGTTGTCTAGTTTGTAACTCAAAAAAGTTGTACTTTTTGCTTTTGATGACCAGTTTAAATAAGAACATTTTTTGGGGGTTTTCTTTTTTTAAATAATCGCTCTATTCCTTTTTCTAAATGATTCATGTCTGTAATTAGTAATTTTGAGTGATTAAGTGAAATAATAAACAACTAAATATCATTCATATAGAAATTTATATATTATGAAGACATCTCAGTATATTGCGTTTTATTTTACCTTGAACATTTTCCTGTAGAAGCTTGCAGGGGGAGGGGGCAGTACTCAGGAGGACCATTTCTCCAGGTGTCACATTCACAAATAGTTGCAAATGTAGACTTTAATATTTGTGTGGGTCCTATGGTAAATTGTCTTTTGACTGGCATAGTTATCTGATTATGTTTTTTGCTGCTAAGAGAATATTTTGTTAAAGGTAAGCATTTAAAACAGAACATAGTTTTTTAATCTTCCTTTGGCATTTCTCTATGTAATAACGTGCTAGGTACCTTAAAAGTGGAAGTGTGTAGGGCCTCTTTTGAGCTCTTAATGGCTCTGCCAGTAACACAGAATTGTCACTAACTAGATCTCCAACCTTCAATCCAAAAAGTAAAAGTATTGTTATTATTATTTACTTTTTATTTCATTGCACACCAAATCAAGGTTAGTTGTGTTTTTGAAAATGAGTACAACCTTGTGTATTTTCTTTGGTGGGTACTGCTGATATTTTACTTCTGTTAGAATTATCAGCATAATTATCAGATACCATATAAAACATCTCTCTGTATCTTTCCTTCAGATTCTTTTTAACCTTGGCTTTTCTCTATATCCATCAAAATCTTTTTTGTTCTCCTACCCCCATTTCAAATGCCATTTGATTCAGTGATAATTTTCCTTTGTTTTCTGCCTCAGAACTCTAGTCTACTTTGAGAACCTAAGACCCACCTCACCTTCATGTTATCTGTGAGCCCCGCATCTCCCCTCCCTCTGCTTCCTTCTCTCCCTCTCTCTCACATACCCTCTCTCTCTCTCTCTCCTTTTTCCTGTTTTTTTTTTTTTCTGTCTAGAATAATACTCTAATTCTCTGCTTGGAGTGTTATTTCATCAACCCTACTTCTGAAGATTTTTACCTGCTTTCTGAGGTCTAACCCAAGTGACAGTCTTGTTTTGAAACTTCTTTGGTTGCGTTTACCTCCTGCCCATTGGAATGAATCTCCTCCTTCTCTTTACTGTTTACATTTCTTTTGAGTCCTCTGTTCTGTCTTACAGAATTAATTATATACATATATTTCTTGCTCACTCTAAAATTACTGAAGGAAAGGATTTGGTTTTGTTGATTTTTATTAGCCACCATACCTTAAGTTACATTTCCTAATTTTTTAAAACTTTTTTTATTGTATGCTATAACATATATACAAAACAAAGAAAGAAGAAAAAAGCAATAATTTCAAAGCACTCTTCAATAAGTAGTTACAGAACAGATCCCAGAGTTTGTCTAGGGCTACCATTCTATCATCTCAGATTTTTCCTTCTAGCTGCTCCAGAATACTGGAGGTCAGAAGGAATAAATATATATTTTTTATCATCACAACTGACTTTGTTTTCTCTTTTGTGAAAAGTCACATATATACAAAAAAGCAATAAATTTCAAGGCACATCACAACAATTAGTTGTAGAACAGATTTCAGAGTTACATAGAATTGTATGTACTCATAGAATTGTATGAGTTACAATTCTAAAACTTCTAGCTGCTCCAAGATAGTGGGGACTAAGAGAAATAATCATAGTGATTCAGCAATCGTACTCATTTGTTAAACTCTATGTTATTAAAAATGACTCCTAGTGCATTTTTAATGAAAAGGTTGATCTATAACTTCTGAAAGAAGAACACTAAAGTGAGAGGAAGGTTTTCTTATGTACACTTTAAATTTTTATAATTTTATATTACCATGAATAAATTTTTAATTACCTCTATTTGGAATTACTTACAGAATGACAATTCAAATGAAATAATAGAAAGATTATGTGCTTGCTTTAAGGGTTTCATTGGCTCTCCTGGAGAAGTGGGACAGTTGGGACCTGAAGGGGAAAGAGTAAGTTCATTTCCTTCAAATACTATTTGGCATATTTATGAATGTACAACAGGGTCCTAAATGCAGATGTCAGTAGGGGGCAGGCAGGTAATCTTACTGAGTGAAGCAAGGTAGGTTAAGAAAAATCACTTGCCAGAGGGACTTATTTGAATTTTACTGAATTTTGTGATAAAGAAATAATGTGGTACAAATATATATGGTTAGATATTATATTTTAAATTTAGATTTGAAAAAAACACAAGTTGAAATATTAAAATATTAATTCATGACTTTTTAATTTGAGTGTAAACTTTTTCCCCCATGATAGGTCTTGTATTTTGCAATGCACTGTGTAGTAAAGAATTCAGCCTTAGAAGACATTTTTTAATTTTATAATGAAAGATAAGTGTTCATAAATATTGGTTCTTAAGAATAAAGAGAGAATCTTTACAAACTGGTTTGTCATACTTGAAAATATTAATCAAGATAATTTATAGATTCCTAGCTTTCTGACTTCATCATATCTTGGTTTCAATGCCATAGTCAGTCTGTTGAATTTATATTTCTTCATTTATACTCTCAAAATTAATTGAAAAATAAAATTGAATGTCAATATATTGTCATAAAGTCAAAAATCAAAGAATCATATTCAGAATTTAGCTTTGAAGTCTACCATCGTAAGAATGCCATTCAGGTCAAACTTTTCAGTTTTGGAAACTGAATTTTACAAATGAAAATGAACCAGATTACTCCTTGATAGGATGAGTTTTTCAAATATGTAGGTTTTTTTTATATGCTGTATGGTAGGGTCACATTTCATCCTTTTTCTATGTGAGTATTTTGTTGTTGCAGCACCATTTGTTGAATTATTTAGTTTTTTTTTGTTTGTTTTGGTGGTTTCTTTTCTTGTTTTGTTTTTGAGACGTGCATGGGCCAGGATTCAAACCCAGGTCTCCCACATGGCAGGCGAGAATTCTACTACTGAACTACCCTCGCACCCCTCAAATATGTAGTTTTCAGTGACTGAATTAAATAATATTTTTTGTAAGTACTTGTGAATACCCCTGTTGAGAAGAAATATTCAGAATTTAAATGTGTATTGATAATCAGAAAGTCCAGTCTTCTTTAGTGAGATGAGGTAAATATTTTCCCTGGGTTGAGCATTAATATCAAAAAATTGAACTGTTGACTATTGACCCAAAGGATTATATCTAGTTCACATTGTTAATTACTATATTTATGATACAACTCTTTCATGACCTTTTCATTTAAACTTATGTCTAGTAAATGATTTGACAAATAAATTAAAGTTATATGTCCTTGTAGTCATCTTGGATTTAAGTATCTTAAACCCTATTACGGGCACCATGTTATTTAGCTACATCAGAACTCTCTTTCAAACCATGAACAATGTAGCTAACTGGGTGTTACTATGATGTTATGAAACACTGAAATACAGAAGAGCATAAAAATAATATAATGTTAGTCACTTACGAAGACAAAGAGAAAAAGATCTTTCTGGATCTAAACATTGTATACATGCATATTTATATGAGAAAAAGTCTATATAATTCTGCCTATGGTATTCTTAGTTTTCCAGCCTACATTTATTGAAGCTACTAAAATTTGAGAAAATAATTATACTGTTGTTTTAAAAAATGATAAGTAAAGATGCAAAAAATCCTAATGCGATGAGTCCTATTACTCACCTATGAACTCTTTTCTGATGATCTGAGACAACAGATAAGCATTTATCAAGCACTGCTGACTTGAAAGTGAATGGATTACTTCAACCAGTGGTGCCTTCTAAATTATCTGATATGTATTATCAATCTCAGGCTGCATGATTCTGACATATTTCTGAGTCTTTTAGGCTTATAATTGATTAGAAGTCTCAAAGTGGTCATATTAGTTAGGGTTCTTTGGACTGCAAGGAATAGAAAACCTCAATCAAATTGGCTTAAAAACCAGAAAATTTCTAATAATGATAATGATGATGACCAAGTGATTTACTGAGTGGTTGTATAAGCAAGGCACTATACAAAGTATTTTCTATGAATTAACTACTTTAATGCTCATAAAACTCAATGAGGTAGGTACTATTATTATTCTCATTATAGATTTTTAAAAATGAGGCACACAGACAGAAAGCATGTGTCTAAGACTATATACAGGAAATAAGAGCAAAGCCAGGATTTGAATACAGTTATTCTGGCCCAAGACCTGGGTGCTTAAGTAGTGCATGACTACTTCGTACATGACCAGAAATCATTAAGGTAAGTGGGATCTGAGCACGGTATGATCTGAAGCTTAGTGTTACCAGGATACTTCTTGTGTTTTCTCAATGTTGGCTTTACTCTGTTGCTGGTTTCCCATTTGATTGCAGATTGTCAGTTGCAAGGGCTAAGTGTTTCTTTGTTTGTGTCTAGTCAGAGGGAAAGAGGAAGAGAGGGTGAAGAGCATTGTCCCTTTGGGATGGAAAGTAAGATCTTGTTTGCCGGGTTGTACCAATTTTGTTGTGCCTGTCTCTCGACAAATAACTGTACCCAGAGGATCTCCGCTTCCAAAGTGGTGATAGGTAGATTTCTGAATAAAATCAGATTTTGTTATGAAGATTAAAGGGTCCACAGATAAGCAACCAAAATTTCAGTTAAATTATGTTGAAGTTTTCCTGAACGTCAAACCTGTGTATAGAACAATTTATTTTTTTTCTTGATATACTTCACTACTTGATGTTTAAAAAAAAAAGGTCTGTAGTATGTAACTCATTCATTCATCCAACAAACATTTATGTTTGACTTTTCTGTATTGCAGGGCATTCCTGGGGTGCGTGGAAAGAAGGGTCTTAAGGGAAGACCGGTAATTCAATTCTTATTTCTTGATATTAAGTTTAGAGTAATATAATCTAACTATGGCCTTATTTCTCACCTATTAAAATATCAATATTTGTTGTTGTTGCCATCCATAATTCAGCCTATTCAGCAGTTTAGTTTTTGCCACTTTAACAGTCTATCAAATTATCACCTGAGCTAAAGAAAAATTTAAAACTTAAAATAACCCTCAGACTATAGTCTAGAAATTTTAAAAATGCCAGTTTCAAGTTTTAGCTCAGAGACTAGTTTGCTACAGCTGCTAATATTTTCAGATTAAAAAAAATCAAGAAACATGTATTTTGCTAGATAATATAATAATTAGAAATGGAAGGAAACATCACACATTACCCCATTATTTAAAAAATGAAAAAATTGTGGTCCAGATAAATTATCCTGGCTGAGTAAGTATAACTAATTAGCTACATGCTTCCCATTTGTGTTGTTTTTATTGCTAATTTGCTTCGAAAGTCCTTATATTTTTCAAAGACATTTTTTAGGGTAAGACATTCTGTGCTCCACTGTGTCCTCTAATTTATGAAGAAGAAGACTGAGTTTCTTATAAAAACTTTTCTGAAATTTTGGTGGACATGAATAAAATATTATTGATAACGTTGTGGGATTACAAATATCACCAGAATATTCAAATTATTTTAAAGATATTTTTCCCGTTGAGCTTTGCAATATTCCTTAAAGGTTAGACTAGATATTAATGTCGTCATTATATAGATGAAGAAATTTAGGCTTAGAGATATTAAAAGACTTGCTCAGAATCACATACATAAGTGGTAAAACCAAGACTTGAGCCCAGTTCCTTTCTAAATCTAAAATCTGTTTTCTAATTCTTATGTATTTTTGCTGTCTTCTATTTACTACTTAGAAGGGCCTGATTTGTTTAATATGAAATTTTAACAAAAGTGTGATAAAATTATTATAAAGTTTAATTTTAAAGATTTTAATGTATTAAGTAAACTTTTAAAACTATGTCAAGCAATTAAAAATAAGCCAAACATTTTATTGTTTTTTGGTATATATATTCAACTTTAAATCTAATTTTCCCATCATCATTTGGGAAATGATTACCATTACCATCATTACCATTTTTGATCCTTAAGTATTATGCTAAATATTTTGCATACCATCTCAAATATTTAGAGTCTATTAACTTCAATATATTATGCTATTTCTTTAAGTTTTAGTCTGCATATATAGACCTCAGTGGAAGTAACTCTTTATTATATGTGTCAAGTTTCTAACCTAAATATTCAGGTCTGGGCCTTCTTAAGATTTAAGAACTAGGTGTAGTTTATTATCTTTGGCCTCTTCAGTCTGTATCTTTGTATTTTTTACATTCTCCTCTTATCAAAATATCCTGTTAGTAAAAGAGGTAATAAAGTAATTTATGCTAATTTATTAATTACTTCCCATGCATATTATTAATTAGTAATTATAAATGTACAAGGTCTTAAGACAAAATAACTAATCTGTAGTGATGGAGTTTTAGGAGCTAGTGAGCAAATAGGGGATTTTCTCAGGGTCCTTGTGCTATATCATTTAGGTAGCCACTTTTTTTTCAGAAGGCCAATTCATAAATAAAATGAAATAGCTCAGCTTAAACAATTGAATTTATCCACTCAGGACTTTCAGGGTGGGAAAATGTCCAAATTAAGGCATCATCAGGACAGTGCTTGCTTCCAGAAGACTACCTGCCAGCAATCTTTGGCTCCTCTGTCACATAGCAAGGCATATGGCAGCTTCTGCCAGTCTCTCCCTCCTTTTCTTGGTTTCATTTTCATTGATTTCAGCTTCTTGCTTCCCTGGCTTTTTCTCTCTATTTATCCCATTTATCAAGGACTCCAGTAATAGGATTAAGACCCATCCTGACTGAGGTGGGTCACACACTAACTGAACTAACCTCATCCAAAGGCCCTACTTAAAATGGGTTCAGGCCCACAGGAATGGATTAGATTTAAAAACATGTTTTGGGGGGCACATACAGCTTCAAACCACCATACCATCAATTTAATTTTATAATATGACTGGTCTTATATAGATCTTGGCAATGTATAGATAATTTCAGGTTTCCTATTCCATAATGAATTATTGTTATCCATGGAAATTTCTAAATAACTTTAGGTTTCTTACTCCATAGGGAATTATGAAAGTAGCCAATAGGATGCTGTTGATTTCTAATGGGAGTTCAAGAAAACTGTGGAAAATAGTGAAATCAAATGATTTCTTGGTACTTTGTTTTATTTCAGCATAATAGGATACTTCTATTTCAATTTAAATGATTAAAATCTGTAAGAAGAATGGTTATTTATTAGTATTTTAATAAGGTAAGAGGAAAAAGACTATTGTATAGAAAAAGAAATAAAAAGACAACAGAAAAAGAAATAAAATGATAATAGAGAAAAAAAAGATTATACATACCATACCCCTTACCCCTTGCTTTCATTTACCACTAGCATTTCAAACTGAATTTATTTTAACATTTTTCCCCCTATTATTTATTTTTATTCCATATGTTCTACTCTTCTGTTGATATAGTAGCTAAAAGGAGCATCAGATACAAGGTTTTCACATTCACAGAGTCTCATTGTGAAAGCTATATCATTGTTCAATCATCATCAAGAAACATGGCTACTGGAACACAGCTTCTACATTTTCAGGCAGTTCCCTTCAGCCTCTCTGCTGATTGTATATGTAGAATTACTGATTGTATATGTAGAATGGAATGATATCTTAATGTTTTTTTGTTAATTTTTTTAATTAATAAAAAAAGTTAAAAAAAGACTATTGTATTATATACATACTCTTTGATATAGAAAACTTTAGGTATGTGGAATATGAATATGGCCATTTTATCGTGATAATTTATTAAATTAGGTGTACTATTTGTTGCTATATGTGATGCTTCATTACAGTACTGCTGTGTAGATCTCACATTATTTCAGTTACCATTATTAGTGTGAATCATAATAGACGATGTGGTTTATTTCACTTATTATTCCCATGTAATTAAATAATAGTATTATTTTATCTTTCTGTGTTTTAAATGAGTTTGTTTCCTTAAATTTTAGGCAGATAGAAGTATTCTGTCTTAAGAATGTAGAATTTGGTTCAGTTTTTTAAAATCATTATATTGTGTAATTTGTAAAATAACAGTACCTCTTCTCAGAGTGAAAAAGAACTCCATGAGTTTTATGTAATATTTGATACCTAGTTTTTTTATTGCCACTTTTTAAAAACAGTTTTATTCCCAGCCCCATTCAGTCCATCCAGAGTGTACAGTCTGTGGTTCTCAGTATAATCACAGGGCTGTGCTTTCATCGCCACAGTCAATTTTAGAACATTTTCATAGCTCCAAAAAGAAAATCCCATGCCCCTTACACTGCCCTCTTATTGACAGTTAGCTTTGATGTGATACCTTTGTTTCAATTGGTAGAAGAGCATTGAGTTATTACTAACTATAGTCCATAGTTTACATTGGGTGCATTTCCCCCCATATATCACCTCATTAGCAACGCCTTGTAGTTGTGACATAGTTTTATTATAATTCGTGGAAGAACATTCTTATATTTGCACTATTAACTGCCACCGTTATCCGCAACAGGATTCCCTATGTCATCCAGTCCCTTGTTTCATCTTCTAGCTGTCCTTCTAGTGATATACATGACCTTTATATCATGATATACATGACCTTTATAAACTTCCCCTTTCAACCCCAATCACACTCCTGATTCAGTGCTGTTGTTTACACACATGATAATGTGCTACCATTACCTCTGTCCATTTCTGAAAATTGATAATAGCCTGATTTTAAAAATTATGAACAAAGTAGGCATCAGTTCCCTATTCTCTATCCTCATTTCTATATTTTTAAAGTGTCTAGAAATTAATAAGATAAATTACTTCACCTTCTGTATTATGTATGATAATACCTTTCAAAACAGAGTGAAAGTAATAGGCATGATACACTTCAAAATCTAAATTCAGGTCTTTCTAAATATTAATCAAGATATGCCTTTTTGGACTACTGAGTTAAGTTTCTCAGTTGTGTGTTTAAAGCTCTATGTTTCATATGAATAATTTATAAAAATATTAAAATGTATATTTATTGATTATTTTATCATTTGTTCATATAGCACAGACACATAGAGCAGTGAAAGTCCATCCAAAATTGTGCAATGAGTTAGTAACACTGTTATGCTTAGATTTGAGGAAATGTTACTATAAATCACATACTCAGAGCTGACTAAATGACCTTTTATTTCTCTGAGTATACTCTAATCATGGGATTAAGTTGTTGTGAATCTATTAACTTAGTGATTTCTGTTTTTTTATTTTTTAAATGAAAGTATAAACTTACGAGTAAGAGGTATCTTCTTCTAGACAGTATAAATATTATATGAATGCTATTGAAAATGGATACATTTAAAAATAACATTATTTTGGTTATTGAAACAGGTGTAATTATTTATTAGATAGCCTTGTAGTGGTACTTTCAAATTAAAAATTGTGTTAAAAATTATTTCATTTAAATCTTACTTTCCCCAAAACTAGTTTTTTCCAAAATAAAACAGTATTTATTCAGTGTTTACAGATTGAGTTGGTGTTTGTCACAATTTTTTAAAATCAGGACCATTAGTTTGAAGTAGGAAAACTGTTTTTGTTTGGAATTTGGTATATTTTAGTATCAAAGGGAATGAAAAATGGTTATATTTATAAATTCATTTGTTCCTTGGATTTATGTCGTTGCCATTTGAGATTTTTTTACCTTACAAGCTGTACTTGATTTCAGGAGTTTAGCATAAGTTACTAATCACTACAACTTTTTAAAAGATCTTATGTAATCACTGTTATATATTAGTCAATTTGTACATGTACTCATGCTTTTGGATATTGAGGGAATTACAGTTATTACCTCTTCTATCCCTTCCTGCCTTTACCCCCAACATGTCCAGTTGGATCAAAATCCTATTGCCAATTAATATTTTAGGACACCCGTAGGGGCCGTAGGTGAACTCAGTGAAACCATACTTTGTAGTGGGGAAGTCCACGAGGTCATTTAATCCATACTTTTGCTTTCTATCTACGGAGACTAGTTCAATTAAAGTCCATTCTCCAGAGAGCACAGAAAAAAACAAGGTAATAGACAATTTTTATTGGTGACAGCCACTTTAAACACCATAGAGCTATGATTCTATTTTGCATGCTTTATTATCTTAATTTGAGAAGTTTCTTGGAACATATCTGAAATTAGTCAGATTCTTCAGAAGCATAAAAGCCATTCACTGATTTATAATAGAAAAGAAGAATGCTGTTTAGCCTGGTTTCATAGACCCAGGTCCTGAGGAATTTACTACAGAACTGACTTGCTGGAATTAAAGATAAACATGAAACTGAAGATGGAATTTACTCTGAACAACACTTGGAAGACTGTTCTCAAAATATAGAGGTTTTTCAGGCCTGATAAGAATATATTATCAAAAATCATATAACGTTTAAAGTTTAACAAAGAACAAAACTGTGCTCAGTATTCTTTCTATGAAATAAGAATATCATAGCCTTTAGAATGAGGGACAAAATAACAAACTTAATGCATCTGGGCTCCAGAGATATTTGCTTTTCTAACTATAGCCATTAATATCTCCTCTTTTCTCCTTGTACATTTTTCTGTTAGAAGATTGTGTTTAAAACAAACTGCATTTTGGCTTCTAACTCCAGCATTAGAGTTTCAGAATATAAAATCCTTCTGTTTTAACATCTGTTATTAGTTTCCGTCCTTGGCCCAAGACAATCCTAAATACGTATTGCCCTATAGTATCTCAGATATATATATTTTATGGAGAATTTGGAAACATTTTTTACTTTGCCCCAGGAAAAAAGTTGCAGTTAAATTTGATCACAAAGTACTACTGTCACTAGAGCATATGATAAATTGTCATTACTTTTTAAGTTTTTCCTCTTTCAGGGTAAATGTACTTTCTGTGTTCAGCTTTACTGTTTATAGGCTGTCCTAGTAATATGTGGCTAATTGAAGCATGACAGAATGCATAGAAGAGGCCAGGACTTTGAATTAAACTCATCTAGAGGATCAAAACAGGCATTAAAAGAGAGGATTACCCAGTGAACAGCAGCTGATAATTTGGGGAAATCTAGACAGAGCATGATATCATAAAGAAATGACACCAATAGATGGAAATTCAGGCAGACAATTATTTTCAGGGTGGATAATGTAAAGGAAAGCTCAGGGAGCCTTGTCGGTTATCAAAATCAAGAATGTAATTATAAATATGGCAGCTTGTCTGGCTTTTGTTCAAGGACTGTATTTTCTCAGGGAGGTTGTCGAGAACAATGTAGGGCTCTTACAGATAGACCATGAAGTAGGGTACCAAACCTGGTTCTTGGGCATAAGGTAGATTCCAGTTCCCAGAAGTGGGGTACAAGCTGGTAACCAGGCTTTAAGAATAAGGTAACAACTTGGTAACGAGAGATGAGATCCAGGTCATAGCTAGGTTAGGAGTAAACATGACTTAATACCAAGCTCTCAGAACTGGGAAGAATTCCTTAAATTCCTACCTAAGTTGAGGATTAGTCTCAACTCTCAGAAAACGGTTGACTCTTTTTTTTATATATATATTTTTCAATGATTGTTTCTTTTTTAAAAATATTTTTATTGAGAAATCTTCACACATGCACATTTCATACATGGAATACAATCAGTGGCTCACAGTATCATCACATAGTTGTGTATTCATCACCATGTTCATTTTGTAGAACATTTGCATCACTTCAGAAAAAGAAATTTGAAAAAAACTCATACATACCATACCCTTCCCCTCACTCGCAGTGACCACTAGTATTTCCATCTACCCAATTTATTTTACCCTTTGTCTTACCTATTATTTATTTTTTATCTATATTTTTGACTCATCTGTTCATATCCTAGATAAAAGGAGCAACAGACACAAGATTTTCACAGTCCTAAGAGTCACATTGTAAAACTTACATCGTTATACAATCATCTTCAAGAATCAAGGCTACTGGAACACAACTCAACAGTTTCAGGTACTTCCCTCCAGTCACTCCAATACACAATAAACTAAAAAGGGATATCTATATAATGCATAAGAATAACCTTCAGGATATCCTCTTGATTCTGTTTGAAATCTCTCAGCCATTGAAACTTTATTTTGTCTCATTTCTCTCTTCCCCCTTTTCGTCAAGAAGGCTTTCTCAATCCCTTGATGTCAGGTACCAGCGAATCCTGGGAGTTCTATCCCACATTACCAGGGAGATTTACACCCCTGGGAGTCATGTCCCACATAGGGGGGAGGGCAGTGAGTTCACTTGCCAAGATTGCTTAGAGAGGACACATCCGAGTAACAAAAGAGGTTCTCTGGGGGTGACTCTTAGGCCTTATTTTAAGTAGGCTTTGCCTGTCCTTTGCAGGGATAAGTTTCATTGGGGTGAACCCCAAGATTGAGGGCTAAGCCTGTTGATTTGGTTGTCTCCACTGTTTATGAGAATATCAGAAATTCTCCAAAGGAGAAGTTGAATATTTCCTCCTTCCTCCCCAGTCCCCCAAGGGGACTTTGCAAATACTTTTTTATTCATTGCCCAAGTTATTCTGGAATACGTCAGGACATCACACTAACCTGCACAAACCAACAAGATCTCACACCCTATTCAAGATACCATGTACTTTTGGGGTTCAACTAAATTGACCATACAAGTTAAATTAGGAAGTGCACTACCCATAATATAAAATTTGCACCAAATGAACATCTCTACTTTTGGTCTCACACAGAAGTTTCAACATATGGATGATATCATCCTTTATCTTGTATTCTGATTTACCTTGGTTCTATCCAGATCAGCTTCATTCATATCTCTACTCAATGTCTGATCACTTGACAACTTTTTAAGCAGTTCCTGTATGTGGTACTGCTGACTATCATAGCTTCAGAGCTCTAACTATGAGTCTCAGGTGTCACATAAATACCTGAAGTTTCTGGGAAAGACCCTAGCCTCCTGTGGAACCACCACACTGCCCTCCAAGTTTCCCTACCAACAGTGAATAGGTACATCTCTTTGTCTGCATTTTCTCTAGCACTTGTTTCTCTATGTTCATTTTTTTAAGCAGTTTTATTCACACATCATACAATCCAGCCTAAGTGTATAGACATGCCTTCACCACCACAACCTATATGAAGACATTTCTTTTTCTTTCACAAATAATCCATACCCCTCCCCCATGCCCTCTGCCTGTTGACGTTTAGTTTTGATGTAATGCCTTTGTTACATTCAGTGGAAGCATATTACAGTGTTATTGTTGACTATAGATCTTTGTTTGCATTGATTGTACTTTTTCCCATATAACATTTATTTTCAGCACCCTGTAATGTTGACATTCATTTGTTATCTCTCTTGCAAAAATGTTTTTTTTATTTGTACATTTAATCACCATCATTATCCACTCTCTTGTATCATCTCAGTCTTTATCTTCTATCTTTCCTTCTCACTTCATATGTGCCCCCAGCCCTTCTCCCTCAATCATACTCACATTCAATTTCATTCAGTGTACTTATATTATTGTGCTATAATCAGGTAGTATTGTGCTACCCATTTCTGAATTTTTGTGATCTGTCCTGTTGCACAGTCTGTATTCCTTCAGTACCAATTGCCTGATCTCTGCCCTATTTCTATCTCCTGATAACTTGTGTTCTTAACTTCAATTCCTGAAGTTTACTCATTAATGTTAGTTCATGTTAATGAGACCATATGGTATTTATCCTTTTGTTTCTGGCTAATTTCACTCAGCATAATGTCCTCAAGGTTCATTCACATTGTTATATGCTTCATGACTTTATTCTGTCTTAATAGCTGTGTAATATTCCATCGTATGTGTATACCACAGCTTGTTTGGCCACTCATCCGTTGATGGATATTTGGGCTTGTTTCCATTTCTTGGCAATCATAAATAATGTTCCTATCAACATTGGTGTGCAAATGTCCATTTGTGTTTTTGCTCTTATGTCCTCTGAATAGTCACCCTAGCAATGGGATTGCTGGATCATATAGCAAGTCTATACTTAGCTTCCTGAGGAACTGCCAGATTACCTTCCTGAGTGATTGTACCATTTTACATTCCCACCGACAGTAGATAAGTTTGCCTCTTTCTCCACGTCCTTTCCAGCACTTATCATTTTCTGTTTTTTTGATAATGGCCATTCTGATTGGTGTCAGATGATATCTCATTGTGACTTTGATTTGCATTTCCCTAATAGCCAGTGAATTTGAGCATCTTTTCATGTTCCTTTTAGCCGTTTGTATTTCCTTTTCTGAGACATGTCTGTTCATGTCTCTTGCCCATTTTTAATTGGATCGTTTGTCTTTTTGTGGTTGAATTGAAGGATTGCCTTATATATTCTGGGTACTAAACCCTTATCTGATAAGTGGTTTCCAAATATTGTCTTCCATTTTGTAGGCTGCCTTTTTACTTTCTTGACAAAGTTCCTTGATGCACAGAAGTGTTTAATATTGAGGAGTACCCATTTATTAATTTCTTTTTTCAATGCTTGTGCTTTGAGTGTAAGGTCTAGGAAACTACCTCCTATTACAAATTTTATAAAATACTTCCCTACAATTTCTTCTAAAGGTTTTATGGTGTTAGATCTAATGTTTAGGTCTTTGATCAATTTTGAGTTTGTTTTTGTATAGGGTGTGAGATATGGATCCTCTTTCATTCTTTTGCATATAAATATCCAGTTCTCCAAACACCATTTATTGAAGAAGCCCCTGTGTCCCAGGTGAATTGGCTTGACAGCCTTATCAAAGATCAATTTTTCATAGATTAGACGGTCTATTTCTGAACCCTCTATTTGATTACATTAGTCAGTATATATATATATCTTTATGCCAGTACCGTGCTGTTATGACAACTGAGCTTTGTAATATGCTTTAAAATCAGGTAGTGTGAGACCTCCCACTTTATTTTTCTTTCTCAAGATACTTTTAGCGATTTGGGGCACCCTTCCCTTCCAGATAAATTTGGTGGTTGGTTTTTCTATTTCTGCAACGTCAGTTTTTGGGATTTTAATTCCAAAATTAAAATAGTGGATTGAATGTATAAATCAGTTTGGGTGGAATTGACCTCTTAAGTATACTTAATCTTCCAATCCATGAATACGATATGCCCTTCCATTTATTATGTCTTCCATGATTTCTTTTAGCAATTTCTTGTAGTTTTTCTGTGTATAGTCTTCTGTATCCTTAGGTAAATTTATTCTTAAATGTTTGATTCTTTTTGGTTGCTATTGTAAATGATTTTTTTCCCTTGATTTCCTCCTCAGATTGCTCATCACTAGTATGTAGAAACACTACTGATTTTGGGGTGTTGATCTTGTACCCTGCCACTTTGCTGTACTCATTTATTAGCTCTAGTAGCTTTGCTGTAGATTTTTTTCAGGATTTTCGACATGTAGTATCATGTCATCCGCAAATAGTGAGAGTTTTACTTCTTCCTTTCTGATTTGGATGCTTTTTATTTCTTTTTCTTATCTGATTGCTCTGGCTAGATGTCTAGCACAGTGTGAAATAACAATGGTGAAAGTGGTCATCCTTGTCCTGTTCCTGATCTTAGAGGAAAAGCTTCAGTCTTTCCCCATTGAGGATGATGTTAGCTGTAGGTTTTTCACATTCCCTGTATCATAAAATTGAGGAATTTCCCTTCTATTCCTATCCTTTGAAGTATTTTCATCAAGAAAGGATGTTGAATTTTTTCAGATGCCTTTTCTAAATCAATCAGGATTATCATCTGGTTTTTCTGCTTTGATTTGTTGATATGATGTATTACATTAATTGATTTTCTTGTGTTGAACCATCCTTGCATAGCTGAAATAAATTCCAGTTGGTTGTGGGGTATAATGTTTTTAATGCACTACTGAATTCAATTTGCAAGTATTTTGTTGAGGATTTTTGCATCTATATTCATTAGAGAGGTTGGTCTGTAATTTTATTTTCTTGTAGTATCTGTGTCTGGCTTTGGTATGAGGGTAATGTTGCCTTCATAAAATGAGTTAGGTAGCTTTCCCTCCTCTTCAATTTTTTTTGAAGTGTTTGAGCAGGATTGGTTTTAGTTATTTCTTGAATGCTTCGTAGAATTCATATGTGAAGCCATCTGGTCCTGGGCTTTTCTTTTTGGGGAGCTTCTTGATGACTGATTCAATCTCTTTACTTGTGATTGGTTTGTTGAGGTCATCTATTTCTTCCCAAGCCAATCTTGATTGTTTATGACTTTCTAGGAAGTTGTTCATTTCATCTACATTGTCTAGTTTATTAGTATATAGTTGCTCATAGTATCTTCTCATTACCTCCTTTATTTCTGCAGGTTATGTCTCCTCTTCCATTTCTGATTTTATTTTATTTATTTGAATCCTCTTTTTTTTTCTCTTTATTTTTATTTTTTTTTTTACCTAGCCAAGGGTCCACCTAGCTAAGGATTTCTCTGTTGATTTGCTCAGAGAAACAACTTAAGGTTTTGTTGATTTTCTCAATTGTTTTCATGTTCTCAATTTTCATTTATTTCTGCTCTAATCTTCATTATTTCTTTTCTTTCATTTGCTTTGGGGTTAGTTTGCTGTTCTTTCTCTAGTTCTTCCAAGTGAACAGTTAATTCCTTGGTTTTGCTCTTTCTTCTTTTTTAATACAGGCATTTAAGGCAATAATGTCCCTCTGAGCACTGCTTTTGCTGCATCCCATAAATTTTGATATGTTGTGTTTTCATTTTCAATTGCCTCGATATATTTACTGATTTCTCTTGTAATTTCTTCCTTGACCCACTGGTTGTGTAAGAAAGTGTTATTTAGCCTCCATATATTTGTGAATTTTCTGGCCCTGTGCCAGTTATTGATTTCCAACTTCATTCCATTATGATCAGAGAAGGTGTTTTATATGATTTCAATCTTATAAAATTTATTGAGACTTGCTTTGTGACCTCATGTATGGTCTTTCATTGGGAATGATCCATGAACACTTGAGAAAAATGTGAATCCTGCTCTTGGGGGGTATAATGTTCTATAAATGTCTATTAAGTCAAGTTCATTTATCATATTATTCAAGTTCTCTGTTTCTTTATTGATCTTCTGTCTTGATGTTCTATCCATTGGTGAGAGTGGGGAATTGAAGTTGCCAACTATATTATGGTAGAAGTGTCTGTTTCTACCTTCAGTGTTGTCAGTGTTTGTCTCATGTATTTTGCAGCACTCTGGCTCAGTGCCTAAATATTTATGATTGTTGTATCTTCTTGTTGAATTGCTCCTTTAGTACATAGTGTTCTTTGTCTCTTTCAGTTGTTGTACATCTGAAGTCTAATTTGTTGGATATTAGTATAGCTACTCCTGCTCTTTTTTAATTGTTGTTTGCATAAATATCTTTACCCAGTCTTTCACTTTCAACCTCTTTTTGCCCTTGAGTCTAAAATGAGTCTCTTGTAGACAGCATATAGATGGATCCTGTTCTAAAATACATTTTGCCAATCTTTGTCTTTTGATTGGGGAATTTAATTTATTAACATTTAATGTTATTATTGTAAAGGCAGTACTTTCTTCTACCATTTTGTCCTTTGGATTTTATATATCATATCTCATTTTTTTTTCACTTTTCTACCTTTACTTCTTCATTTCTCCACTCTTCTCCAGTATGCCTGTAGTGCTGCCTTTATTAATATTTCTTGTGGAGCCAGTCTCTTGGTCACAAATTCTCTCAATGAATCCTTGTCTGAAAATATTTTAATCTCTCCCTCATTTTTTGAAGGACAATTTTGCTGGATATAGAATTCCTCCAGCAGTTTTTCTCTTTTATATATCATACCACTTTGATATACCACTGCCTTCTCCCCCCATGGTTTCTGCTGAGAAATCCATACATAGTTTTATTGGGCTTTCCTTGTATGTGATGGATTGCTTTTTTCTTGCTGCTTTCAAAATTCTCTCTTTCTCTTTGATATTTGACAATCTGATTAATAAGTGTCTTGGAGTATGTCTATTTGGATCTATTCTGTTTGAGGTACTCTATGCTTCTGGGATCTGTAATTTTATGTTGTTCATAAGAGATGGGAAATTTTCAGTGATTATTTTCTCCATTAGTCTTTCTCCTTCTTTTCCCTTCTCTTCTCATTCTGGGCCACCCATACTATTTATATTCATTTAGTTCATGTTGTCATTCAGTTCCCTGAGACCCTACTCATATTTGTCCATTGTTTTCTCTGTATTTTCTTTTGTGTGTCAGATTTCACTTGTCCAGTCCTCTAGTTCACTAATCCTTTCTTCTGCCTCTTCAAGTCTATTGTTGTAGGTTTCTGTTGTGTTCTTTTCATCTCTTCTATTGTGTCTTTCATTCCCATAAATTCTGATTTGTTTTTCAAACTTTAAAGTTTTTTTGTTGTTGTTCACCAAATGTCTTCTTTATATCCTCCCTCAACCCATTGATTTAATTTTTGTTGAGATTTTCCACACATGTTCAAACATCCTGAATTAGTTGTTTCAACTCCTGTATTTCATTGAAGTGTTGCTTTGTTCCTTTGAAGGGCCATATCTTTGATTTTCCTAATATGACTCATTTTTTGCTGGCACCTAGGCATTTGATTTCCTTAATTAGTTTATTCTGGAGATTTGTTTTCACTCTTTTACCTAGGATTTCTTGCTGGATGGCTTTATTCTCTATGTTCTTTGACATTCAGTTCAACTTATTCTAGACCTCTGGCATAGGTTCTGTTTAACTGATCAGAATTTTTCAGTTCCTGTTTTTCTGTTTCTTGCCCTGCCTATATGGAGCCTTTTTTTTTCTGTCTGAGGAAGGTCTCCTCAAATATTATAGAACCTAGTCAGATTTTACCCTGGCCAGACAGGCCCATGTCTCAGGAGGAAAGTGTAGCCAGCATCAGTTTTCCCTGAAGGTGAGACCCAGCATGTTGACAGACTTTCTCTTTAAGCCTCTAGACTCTGTGCTTTTTCTATCCTGCTGAGCATATGGCATTTGTTTGCCCATGGCTTCTCACCAGCATAAAGTGGTGTCTTTAACTTCGGCAGACTCTCCCTGCCAGGGGCGTGGTTGAGACAGAGGTGGGGTGGTAGGATTTTAATTGCTTCAGTTTTCCAGACCTTGGGGCCTGAATTCCGTGAAGGAGGAATTCTGCTTGAGCTGGTCCCTAGCCTTTCTCTTTATACCCTTTAGGGAATTGACTCCTTTCACCTGACTAGTTACTTTGCCTCTCAGACAAGCTTAATTCTGCCATTGCCTGGCTATACAGGAACCTGAGAGTGCTTCCATTTCTATCTAATGAGCTGTTGAGAAGCAGGAAAAAAGCTTTTTTAGAGCCAGGGCCACTGCTCCTCGGGTTTGTCAGTTAAGAACTTAAGTTGTTACGTGTCTCTATATCTCCAGGCTCTATGTACCCCCTTTTCTTGGAGTCGAGCTCTTTTCCAATATTTTGTGCTGACTCAAAAAGCCTCTGGATTTCTTGTTTTGTTTTTTTCCCCTCAGCCCAATACCCTCTCTGCCAGGACAAAAACTTCTAGTACTTTAGTGCTTATTCCAGGTTTATTTATGCTGGGGGCCTATTTTCAATAGTCAGAAATTATTAATTAATTCTGAAATTGGGGCTTGGTTGCTCTAAGCCTTTGTTGCTAGGAAAGTCTGTTTCCTTTCCCCTTGGGAAACCAGCCTGCCATGCCTTAGGGGAGGGGCACCAGCTGCCTCTGTGGGGGACTTAAAGTTCTGTGTGTATTCTCACCTGTTCCACTTGGTCAAGATGGATGTATACTGTGGGTCCAGTCCTGACATTCCCCCAGCAGTTGTTCTGTATCGTTCCTGGCTATTTATTAGCTGCTCTGGAGGAAGAACTAAATTCCATACCTCACTAAGCTGCCATCTTCCAGGGTTGACTCTTGAAATGTGGATCATATTGTCCTAACTGTGAGAAAAAGGGTACAGAGAATGGAAAAACCCAGAGTACTTCATACTACAGCCTTTTCCTACTATGATCTAATTTCATTGTAAATAATTTAAAAATATTAGAATTTCTTGGTAATATGTATTCATGTGTAAGAGGTGTAGAAGTAACTTCTAGATTTTATTTTAGTTTTTCTAATCTCTTTTCATTGCTTCATTAGTTTGTTCTTCTATTTTCATTCCTTAGTCTGGGAGAAAGTTAAATTTCTGTTATCATCATCAGTGTTTTCTGTTTAGTGTATGCACCTTCTTTGATTTTTATTTATCTCTAATTGAGATTGAACACGTTATTTCTAAACTCTGCTCTAGCAAAGAGAAAATAACTTCATAGTTAACTGTAATCTTTAACAGAATTTAATATTTTTCTAAATTCTGTAAATGTGGTCATTGATATTTTATGGTTATCTTAATCCCTAAATTTTCCTGATTATTTTATATACGTTCCTTTCCTGTTTTCTTTGTAGAGCTAGGGGAAAAAATATTTTCTAGACTCCTAAGCAAGGAGTTTTCCACTCTGTCAAGACACTTGGATATGCTAACAATTATTGCATCTATGAATGGTCTAAAACGTTAATATATATATGTACACACACACACACACACACACACACACACACACACACACACATATATATCTATTCAGTCCTAGCAAGCCTAGAATGTGTCTTTTGGTCTTGGTGCTTGATAACTACCTTATTTGACAATAGTACCACCTTTAGACCCAGGCAAGAGGGACTCTCGTTCTGGGCTCAGCACTTTAGTGGGCCTGCACATAACAAACAAATACAATACATTTATTAAAAATCCATGAGTGCGCCTGTCACTCAAGATCAGTACTTAGCACTGACATAGTGGATGAGTTTCTAGAATTTGTCCATTACATCTAAGTTATCTAGCTTGTTGGCATATAGTTGTTCATTTTTCTCTTATGATTTTTAAAATTCTTCATGATCTGTGGTAACAACCCCACCCTCTAATTTCTGATTTTATTTATGTGCTTTCTCTTCTTTTTTAGTCTAGGGGACCATCAATTTTATTAATTTTCTCAAAAAACCAACTTTTAGTTTTGTTGATTTTCTATTGTTTTATTGTTCTCCAGTTTATTTATTTCTGTTTTAGTCTTTATTATTCATCTTTTATTTGTTTTGGGGTTAGTTTCTGCTCTTTCTCTAAATTCTCCAAGTGAGCAGTTTTGCTCATTCTTGTTTTTAACATAGGCATTTAGGACAATAAATTCCCTCTTTGCATTGCCTTTGCCACATCCCATAAGTTTTGATATGTTGTATTCTCATTATCATTCATCTCCAGATATTTACTGATTTCTCTAGCAATTTTTTCCTTGACCCACTGATTATTTAAGAATGTGTTATTTAATCTCCATATATTTGTGAAAGCTCTGGTTCTTTGGTGTTTATTAATTTCCAACTTTACTCCATTGTGATCAGATCCATTGTGTGTGCTTTGAATAAGTTCAATCTTGTTAAATTTATAGACTCAATTTGTGTCCCAGTGTATGATCTATCCTGGAGAACGTTCCATGTGCCCTAGAGAAGAATGTGTGTCCTGGTATTTGGGGATGTAATGATCTATATATGTCTATTAGATCTAATTCATTTATCTTATTGTTTAGGTTCTCTGTTTCCTTGTTGATCCTCTGTGTGGTTGTTCTGTCTATAGGGGAGATTAGTGTATTATAGTCTCCCACCATTACTGTTGATATGTCTATAGCTCCCTTCAGTTTTTCTAATATGTGCCTCATGTACTTTGGAGCTCCTTGATTGGGAACATTTGCCTTTATGATTGTTATTTCTTCCTGGTGAATTGTCCCTTTTATTAATATTTAGTGTTCTTTGTCTCTTATAATGTTTTTACATTTAAAGTCCATTTTGTCTGATAATATAGCTACTCCTGCTTTCTTTTGGTTAAAGATTGCATAGAAGATCTTTTTCTAGTCTTTCACTTTCAATCTGACTGTGTCCTTGAGTATAAGATGTGTCTCTGGTAAACAGCATATAGATGGATTATGTTTTTTGATCCATTCTGTCAGTTTGTATCTTTTAATTGGTGAATTTAGTCCATTAGCATTCGAAGTAATTACTGTAAAGGAAATTCTTGGTTCTACCATCTTGTCCTTTAGTTTTTATTTGTCAGATCTATTTATTATTTTCTTCTCTCTCTCTTTTCCTTTAAATTACCTTTATTCCTATTCTTCAATTCTGTGTCCTTCTCCAGACCTCCCTCTCCTGTCTTTTTTTATCAGCTGACAGGGCTCCGTTTAGTATTTCTTGTAGAGTTGGCCTCTTATTGATTAGCTCTCTCAATCTTTCTTTATCTTTGAAGATTTTAACCTCTTCCTCAGTTTTGAAGGATAACTTGGCTGGATAAAGAATTGGTTGAAAGCCTTTCTCATTCAGAATCTTAAAAATATCTTACCACTGCCTTCTTGCTTCCATGGGGCCTGTTGAGTAAAGTCAGTCTTAGGTGTTTTCCCTTGTATGTAGTAGATTGCTTTTCTCATGCTGCTTTCAGGACTTTCTGTTTCTCTTCAATACCTGACAGTCTAATTAGTATGTGCCTTGGAGTAGGCTTGTTTGGATTTATTCTATTTGGAGTTTGCTGGGTCTCTGTAATGTGTGTACTCGTGTCTTTTATATGGGTTGGGAAGTTTTTGATTGTATCTTCAACTAACTTTCCCAACCCTTTTCTCTTCTCCTTCTGGGGCACCCATAATTCTTATATTTTTGTGCCTTTTCCTGTGCATCATTTCTCTAAGATCCAGTTGCATTTTTTACATCTTTCTTGCCATTTGTTCTTTTGTGCACTATAGTTCTATCTTCTAGCTCATTTATTCTTCCTTCTCTTTCTTCAAATCTGCTGTTATGAGTCTCCCATTTATTTTTTATTTGGTCTACTGTATCTTTCATTTCTGTGAACTCTGCCATATTTCTCTTTAACCTCCTGAATTCTTCCTTATGCTCTTCTTGTGTTTTCCTGATACCCTTTATTTCTTTATAAATATCCTTGAGTAATTGTTCCATATTCTGTGTCCCCTTGGAATTTTTATTTGGTCATTTGACTTTGGCCATTTCTGTTTGGATCTTTGTGTGTTTTGTGATTTTCTGTTGTGTTCGCATTTGATTATCTTGATATTGTTATTCAAGTTGGTTTCCCTCACTCTTCTGAAGTTTTGTATTTACTTATTTTTTGATGAGTGTTTCCTTTTGTACTTTGTCAATTATTCTCAGCCAAATCAAGGTGCAGATCTCATATAAGGGATGCGATTCAACTTAAGGGTCTTTTATAAGGTAAGCCAGAGTGCATGGGTACTCCAGTGGCAGAATGGCTGACTACCACACAGGAGACCCAAAGTGGACTTCTAGCCCCTTCTCCCCAGCAGGTGGCGACTGTGAGGCCCCTCCTCCCTCAAGCTCTCCCCTCCCCATCTGATATAGCCGACCTGTACTTACCCCACAGCCACTTAACTTTTCAAGCTTCCAAAAAAAGTCTCTAGCTCTAGTTTGCTAAGACAGAGTCTTGAATAGTATAAGACAATCACAGGAGTGGCATCCCATCACCTTTTCTATATTCTGTTTTTCAGAAGCAATTCACTTATCCCACCACACTCAAAAGGAGAGGATTACAACAAAAGTGTGAATAGCAGGAAGTGGGAATCACTGGGGGTCACCTTACAGTCTGTCCACCACACTGATGAAACAGTCAAAACGAGCAAGGAAATTGTTCATAATTTGAAGAGATCAGATTAAATCTCCGAGGCTTTATACTCTTTATAAAATCAAATTTAAATGAAAAGAAAAAGAACTATGCACAACACAGATGCAACAGCAAAACTCTGACATGCCCATTAGAAAATGAAGAAAGTTAGACTCATGAAATGGGCAAATTGCTTAAGAAAGACTACAGCACTAGATTTTTCTTATGTTTATTGAGTAGATAATCCTGTAAAATGACCTTAATTCCCTCTGACAGTGTGAAAATATCTCCAGTAAAACAGTTTTATTTAAATTAATGAACGTTAATTTCTACTAGGTGAATATGACAGAAAATAAAATATTTCATTTTACCACAAATTCTTTACAATGGAGAGAGAAAAACTGTAGATACTCTTTTGTAGAAAAGTTCAAAGGTAAAGTATTTTGTCAATAATGTCCCCTATTTCATAACCAATCTCTAAGATCATTTTTAATGAAGATAAGGAAAACAGAACCTCACCTGCATTTAACAAACACACATATAATTACTAGAATGAAAAAACCTGAATAAATAGCAGAATAATCAATGAAATATTCAATAATATAAAGCATTGTTATGATGTTTTTAAAATAAAATATTATACATAATCATATAGTACTACTTTTAATGTCATTAACTATAAAATATTTCAGAAAATGAGAGAATATTTCTAGATTTAATATAAATTATCTTGAAAATTGATAATACAATGCTCAATATGTAAGAAGGATAAAAATAATAAACTATATCTAGACTAGAGAATTAAAAATGAAATGCTTAATTTAATGGTTAGTGAAATGAGAAAAGAAATCAGATCTCTAATTTTGCTATTATATTTTTACAGGATTAAAATTTTTTAGAAAATAAGCAAAAAATGGTTTTTTTAGATGGAAAAAAGTGCATTTGACGTATACAACAAAAGTAACATTTTAATGATTCTAATTTTATAGACTATTTTCTGGCTGTTATAGAACAAGGAATAGTCTCAACTGAAAAAAATTTGAACAGCTTGACCAACACATTGCTGATTTTGGTATTCTCTGAAAATTAGTCTTGTAAAATTCCAAAGAAGCAGAATTGAAAAATACTTTATGATTCTAGATATTACTCGGAGACAATGAACATCCTAAATGATAGAAATTTATATGATGAAATTATTTTATTATATGTTTATGATAATGTGATTTATATTATGTGACCCCATTGTAAATGTTTGTGCATAATATTTAAGATTCATAATTCTTTTCTGAATCTAATTATTGGTTTAAGAATTTTTTTAACAATTCCAATTATTACTTTCTCAGTACAACAAAATTTCTCTAAATTGATATTGATAAAAAATTTTCTAAGACGTGCAGTGACTCTGGAAAGTTTGGCTAATCTGGCATTACTATCAATAGAATACAAATTATGTGAAAATTTTCTTTCTGACATAATTGATTTTTCTGAAATGGAAAGAAAAATAAGTTTAATGGAATCAATAGATAAGTTATGAATTATAAATATATATTTTTACTTTATTACTTATTTGGATGTCATTGGCTGGTCCATTATTAGACTCTCAGACATTCACCAAAACAAATTCATTTGTCTTTCATATTTCTCCAAATCTCATTTATTTAAGAGCCATAGTTTTCCATATATTTTTCATTTTTGTCTTTATGAAGTTTATCTGTAGATACTTCATATTTATTTGGTCGATGGGTACATATTTTATTTAACAGTTTATCTTGATTTATCACATTTAAATATTTATATACATGGTGTGATGATTAGGTTCAGATGTCAACTTGGCCGGGGGATGGTGCTCAGTTGTCTGGTCAGGCAAGCACTGTCCTAACCATAAGCGCAAGAATATTTCATGGCTGGTTTATTAATCATCTGTCAGTTGATTGCATCTATGACTGATTACATCTATGATCATTTAAGGATGTATGTTCCACAATAAAAGAATCCAATCAGTTAGATTTAATAGTATCAGTTGAAGACTTTTAAGAGAGAATAGAGAATTTTTACCACTTCTTCACCAGGCCAACCTCTCCCTGTAGAGTTGGTAGGGGAACTTCATCCGAGTTGCCAGCCTTATGTCCTAACTTATGGATTTTGGACTCCTGCATCCCACGGTTGTGTGAGACACTTTTATAAATCTCATATTTGCAGATATCTCCCCTTGGTTCTGTTTCTCTAAAGAACCCTGACTAATACATATGGCATTTGAACTTTATTTATATTTTTTTGCCTAGGACCCTACAAATGTTAGGGGTAAGTCTGAATGAAATTATTCTTTATATATTCATATATAGTTCTCACTTATAGAATGTTGTATACCTTATTAATCAATATAACTCTATGTCTTTTTTCTTGGAACTGATTTCAGTATAGACAGATTTTAACTGGTTATGCTATTAAATGGTTTGAAAGGTTTTTGTTTTTATTTTTTAGAAAAAAAATGATATTGATTATGGTAATGACATTTTTAAAGAGCTGGGAAATGCATCCTTCATTCATATAATAAAAAACTCAAGTCTATTGCATTTTACATATAAAAATCCTATATAAAGTTTTGCTGAGTGTTTTGAATCCTATGCTGGCCAGTAAGGGGAAGCGAAAAGATAAACAAGATACAGCTCCATCTTTAAGAGACCTCAGAGTTTTTTAAGAAAGATGGACTTTAGTGAAACAGAGAAAGAAACACAATTTGGCTGAATAACTTTCATGAATAGCTAGTACTGAGCTGTTAGTAATATTATGGAATGAGCTGAGATCTTTCTTCAGTTTATCTGGATTGTGATAAATTAATTACCAAGATATCATAGTTTTTGTGAAATAGTTATGCAAGAAGATTAAAAAGAGTTGTGATTAATTATTTGAGCAGAAGTTAGAATATAGATTTACCCAGTGTCCCTGATCTACTTTTAAAAAAATAATCATTAATACCTATTATGCTCATTTTTGAGAAGAGGACCAAGTTCATCAAAATAAGGATTCTTAAAAATTATACAGATAGAATATGACTGTTATTTCTTTGTTGATTTGTTGGAATGGATTATTCAAACCAATGTTATAAGCAAAAGGTCTTCTCAGAGTAAATCAAATATATGTTGATTAAATTAAATGAGACTGCTGTCATCTTTAAGAATTTTCAGAGGGATTTTCATGGACCCATTTAATTTCAGTTCAGTTTTTCTATAACTCATACCTGAAATTCTTATAACTCATAACTGAAATTGTTAATGGAAATCATTTTTAGAAATATTATTTCTACAGCTTATAAAATGTAGGACTTAAAGTATAGCCTTATTTTATTGTCCTCCCTTATTTTATGTGGATTTGGATGCCTGCTGTTTATAAGTGGGGTCTGGAAGCTCCTGCTGCCCAGCAGTTGGGCACCTCTAGGTCTCTGGAAGTTGCAGTCCTCCTAGGTAGAGGGAGAAATCACCAGCTTTGTGGGAAGTTGAGAGCAGCACCTCTCACTGGATGAGGAGGGAGGGGGGACAATCAGTCCCAAATAATACATATCTTATCAATCCTGAGTCCTCAAGTATATTTTCAGACAATTCCTCTCCTTGTTTAGACTTTTTTCTTCTTCTCTTAAGAACAGTTTTATTGAGATATAATTCACATGCCATAAAATTCACTCTTTCAAAATGTATAATTCAGTGGTTTTAGTATTTTCAGAGCTAAACCATCACCAATATCTAATTTTAGAATATTTTTATGACTTCCAAAGGAAACTGTACATTCATTAGCAGTCACTCTCCATTTCTTCCCAAGCTCCCCAGCCCTGGGCAACCACTAATCTGTCTTCTATCTGTATGGATTTGCCTATTCTAGACGTTTCACATTAATGGAATCGTGTAGTATGCCCTCCATTCTTTATTATTTCACTTAGATTTCTGGAAAACCTACTTACTATCTACCGAAAAATCAATAATCTCTAATGGCATAGATTTATTACATTATTTTTCCTTTTTTTTTCCATTGCCTGTGAATCATAAATACTTTCAAATACCCACATTAGGTCATACTGAATAGAATGATATATTGCAGATATGTAAGCTTGTTGACAGCACAGTTGGCTTCCAAGAACGATGATAGCAAACTCCTGCTTGAACTTCAACTGACTTTGAAGGGGGTGTGGTAGTTAGGTTCAGGTGTCAACTTGACCAGCTGAAGGTGCCTAGTTCTGTTGCTGCAGACATGAGCCAATGGCATATGAACTTCATCTGTCGCTGATTACATCTGCAGTCTGCTAGGAGGTGTGCCTGCTGCAGTGAATGACGTTTGACTTAATTGGCTGGTGCTTAAATGAGAGAGCGCAATGTAGCACAGCTGAAGCAGCTCAGCATATCTCATCTCAGCACTCGCAGCTCAGCCCAGGCCTTTGGAGTTGCAGATGGGAACACCCGGGGAAAGTTGTCAGAACCCAGAGGCCTGGAGAGAAGGCCAGCAGATATTACCCTGTGCCTTTCCACATAAGAAAGAACCTCAGTTGAAAGTTATCTGCCTTTTATCTGAAGAACTATATGTTATTAACTAAATAAATTCCCTTTTATTAAAAGCCAATCCATCTCTGGTGTGTGCATTCTGGCAGCTAGCAAACTAGAACTGGGGTATGGCTACAATATGTTTGACTACACACATGGTTTTATATTTATGATTACAGAATAAGAGAAATTGTTTCTAGTATAAGTTAACCATGTTTTAGAAAACATCATACATTTTTTCCATTGTTAAGTCTTCTTTGTAAACTTAGCCTATTCATGTTTGTTTTTTTGGCAGTCTGTTGAATATGGTAAATAACACGGTTTGCCTAAATAAAGATATTATAAGAATTGAATGATGTAGTTTTATTTCTTTTACTCTTAAGTGTCTTTTAAAGATTGTAGTATTAAGTCTTATAAACCATTTTATAAACCATCCTTTGAAAAATGAGCTTAAAAGTTGACAAATTAGTTGGTAAATCTTTAGCAAAAAAAATCTATAGTATATAAAATAAATGTAACTGAATAATTAAATTATTTTATAATATAATTTATAATGAGAAAGTATTTTAATTTAATATTCCTCTTACTTTTACAATGCAGAATTCTCAAGGAAAGCATTATTTTGGGAAGCATTCTTTTTGGTGGTGCCATGTTATGCATTTGCAGTATTTATGTGCACTATGCCTTTCTCCAATAAAATTGTACTTAAAGGGCTTTTTCTTTAAACATGTTCTATCTTGAAATGAAGAGTTAAATGTTTAGTGTAGCAGAGTAATAAAGAACTTGAACTGTGGTGTCAAACTATGTACATTCAAATCTGAGCCTCACCAACTTGTTTAGCCTTGTGCAAGTTGCTTAACCTCTTTGTGCTTTAATTTCCTCAACTGTAAGGAGAGGATTATTATTAGTACCCATCAAATAAAACTTTAATGAAGTTAAATAATACGTATATGTAAGTATAAAAGACCTTAGCATATAAAATAACTTTTATAAAACATAGAACTATTGTACTTAAAGTAAATAAAGTACTATGAAAAAAATTCAAGTTTTTGTCACATTACAATTTGGAGGGTGAGATATAAATTTCCTATTACTAAATACTTTTTCAGAAAACACAGCAAAAATGAAGTCCTTATATATTTTGGCTTTAACAGAATTCTTCCTGTCTTTTTCTGTGCAGGGATTTCCAGGTGACTTTGGAGACAGAGGCCTGGCTGGTCCTGATGGCAGTCCTGTGAGTACATTGTGATGGTCCAGCCTTACCTTCCAGCATGACTCAGATTCCATAGCAACTGCATTTGCCATCCTCATTACCATGTTCTATGAATAAGCTCTGCTAGCTTTAGAGTATACCAGTGTGTACACTACAAATTGTGATTTCCAAACATGGAAAATAAGCCAAAAATACACAGATAAACTTTGTCTTGAGACACAATCATTAAAATTAATTACATGTACTAATAAGCCTCAGGTAAAAGTTGTGCACTCAGTGATTGCTCTTTTGGACCAAGAACTATCATTGATATTCTTTTAAGTGTTTTGTAAGGAATCCATCTGTTTTGGGATTGTTCACGTGTCTCTCTTCTGATTAGGGAAAGAGTTACCATTTTGCAATTAATTTAGTTATGTTATTGTCCAATGATTTGATCTATGCCATACACATCTTCTTTTCATTATATTAATATATATTTACATATAATCATCCACAGTATACAATCAGTGGTTCACAGTATCATAATATAGCTGTGCATTCATCACTAGATACTTGAACATTTTCATTACTCAAAAAAATTAAAATAATAATAAAAATAAAAAAGAACATCCCAGTATCCCATATCCCCATACTCCCCTATTATTTTTGTCTTTATTTTCTTACTCATCTGACCATAAACTGGATAAAGGGAGGGTCAGGCACAAGATTTTCACAATCATCACATGGTCACACCTTAAAATCTAATTAGTTATATAATCATCTTCAAGAATCAAGTCTATTGGATTACAGTTCAGCAATATCAGTTATGTCCCTCTAGCTACTCCAAAACACCAAAAATTGAAACGGGATATCAATATACTTCATAAGAATAACCTCTAAAATGACCTCTCAACTCTATTTGAAATCTCTTAGCTACTGAAACTTTATTTTGTTTCATTTCTCCTCCCCCTTCTGGTCAATAAGTCTTTCCCAATCCCATGATGCCAGGGCCAGGTCCATTCCCGGGATTCATGTTCCATGTTGCCAGGAAGATTTATATCCCTGGAGTCATGTCCTGTATAGAGGGGAGGGCCATGAATTCACCTGTGGAGTTGGCTTAGAGAGAGAGGCCATATCTGAGTAACCCAAGAGTCTCGGGGTGATTCAGAGGTCAAATCATAAGCAGGCTTTAACCTATCCTTTGCAGGAATAAGTTTCATAGGGGCGAGTCCCAATATTGAAGGCCTGGCTCATCAACTTGGCAGTCCCCATTACTTGTGAGACTATCAAGTTGTTCCCAGGTGGGGAAGTTTAATATGCCTGTCTGTATCCCTAGTCCCTCAAGAGGATTTTGCAAATATTTTTTTTATCTTCTGCCCAGATAACTCTCCAATGTATTGGAGCATTATACTAACCTGTATAGACCAAGATCTCACTCCCTATTCAAGGTTTCATGTAATTATGATGATTGAATAAGCTGACCATACAAATTAAATTAGATATTCTGCTACCGAAAATATAAAATTTGACTAAATAAACATCTCTTCCTATGTTCTCACGGAAGTTGAAGTTTTAATATATAGTCAATATCATCCTTTTCCCTTTAGTCTGGTTTACCTTAGTCCTAACCACCTCAGCTTCATTCATATCTCTGATTAAAATGTGATCCCTTATTCAGTGTTTCTAACAGTTGCTGTATGTGATAATGCTGACTTTGATAGCTTCAGAGCTCTTACTCTGAGTCTCAGGTGTCACACAAATACCCAAAGTTGCAGGGAATGACCAGGTTATACACAAATAGTTCAGCATCTCAGAATTTAGAAATAACAGTTTCAACTCTGAAGTAGACGGGACTACTGTAAGAGTTTGCA
>PVIY010029184.1:0-32290 GCA_004026745.1 Myrmecophaga tridactyla
AGGGCAGGAAGGCAGCGGCCGGGCGGGCCCACCACCCTCAGGCGAGCGGCCCGGGGCGCCCCGGGCACCCGCCGGCGGGACTCCGCACGGCCCCAGGCCCTTCCGCGCAGCGCGGTCCCGTGCGCCCAGGACGCGGGGGCGGACGTGGGCCCCGCGAAGGGAAGGAGACTCCCTGACGCCCGAAGTCGCGTCGTCGCGGGGGGGAAGCCCACCGTGCGGGCGTGGCGGGGCCTGGAAGGGGACGCGGGCGACCCGAGGGGGCATTTCAATCCCAGCCGAGGTCTGTTCCCCGGGCGGAGCCTAGCAGACCGGGCGGGCTTGGCGAGGGTAAGAACTCGACTGGAAACCTCGGCCAACGCTCGCCCTACGTCCCAACGTCAGGAAAGGCTCCACTTGCGCTGGGCGCGGTAAAATTTTGGCCAGGCCAGCGAACTAATCAACTACAGCACCTGCCTTTAACCAAGTCTCTGGGACGCCCTGCGCCGCGCGGCTAAAGCCCCAAGCAAACATGGCTCCCAGCGGGACGGAAATGGTTCTGCCCCTAACCAAGATGGCGGCGGGGGCGGGGCCGGCTGGCGGAAGTGGCCACAGGAGCGGCGGACGGGTCCACGATGGCTACCGCGGCTGCCTCCCCCGCGCTGAAGCGGCTGGACCTGCGCGACCCCGCGGCGCTCTTTGAGACGCATGGAGCGGAGGAGATCCGCGGGCTGGAACGCCAGGTTCGGGCCGAGATCGAGCACAAGAAGGAGGAGCTGCGGCAGATGGTGGGCGAGCGGTACCGCGACCTGATCGAAGCGGCCGACACCATCGGCCAGATGCGCCGCTGCGCCGAGGGGCTAGTGGACGCCGTGAGGGCCACCGACCAGTACTGCGCCCGCCTCCGCCAGGCCGGCCCGGCCGCGCCCCGGTCGCCGCCAGCCTCGCAGGTCAGTCCCCGCCCCTTCCACCCCTCGGACCCCCGCGGGTCAGCCTGGGTCTCGGCCGTGAATCCTCACCTGGCTTCGGAAGAGCCTGTCCCCGCAGTTTGAGCTCCCCTTCTCGGCCCTTCCTCGGAGAAGGGCGCCTGGCGTCCTTTCGCCGGCTGCTGATCTCTTCTGCAGAGGTCCCTCAGCAGTTTCTTCAGGACCCTCCCCCGACTTCCCGGCCCTGATTGCCCCACCTCACTCGGGTTCACTGTGCTCTCCCTTCCAGCGTTACCGGAGAAAATGCCGGGGGTCTCTCTCGCTAGACAGTTCAACTCACTCTCTTCTCTGTATGACGTTTCCTGACATTGTTCTTCTTAGAACAGATTTCGTTCTTAGGTTCACACCTTCTCAAATTATTCACACACACACCATACCCCCAATTACTGACACACTCCCAAATAGCTTTTCTACTCTTTGGGGAGTTTTCCTGGAGAGTGGGGCCAGGCGTCAAGCCCTCCCCTTTTGATAGCAGAACATTTTCATTTTAGGGCACCGAGGCTCTTCTTATTAAGGTTATCCTAAGTGTTCTAACCCCCAGATACTACTGATTGGACCCATGTGGAAGATTGTGAACCTGCACACACCGTAATATTGGAGCAGCATCTTGCTTTCCTGTTGACCTAGATGTGAACAAATTGAAAGGGCAGGGAGGGCGGGAAGGTAAACAGGGAAGTTTATCAACGATGAGGGAGGAGAATCTTATGCAACTTGGAAGGAAAAACTGCAAAAATATCATCTAACTCCAGATTGGAACTTTTTTAATACGACTGTGTTTTAGAAGAATCCAAATAAATAGGTTATGCTTGCACATTAGAACCATAGAAGGTTGGATATACTTCCCAAATTTTGGAAAGAAGAGACCTCAACCATACCTGGATTGTATATTTACAAAAGGTCCATCTTTAGGTGATTAGTCTGCATTTTAACTGGAATGGTGCGAGGTTTGTTAAAAAGCTAACTTGTACTAACATATTGATTTTCATTGCAGTTATATTGTCATGTCTCAATCAAGCCCACAAAAATTTGCCTGCCCTGTTCAAGGCATAAAGAAACAGAAGCCCTCCCACCCCACCCCAATTCCTACTCTGAAGAAGTTTATGATCTATATCGATAGAGGGTTAAATTATGTAAATAATTTAGAATAGCAGCAGAAAAAAAATTGCAGAATAATGGGTGATTAATTGCAAATATAATTGGGTGTAACTTACCATAAGAATTCTGAAAGTCATCATTTCAGGCTCACATTCTTCTCAGTAAGGAGAGGTCTTAAGGACAGGTGGAATTTGGAAATATGAGTCTGGAGTATGTAAGAACAAATAAAAGAGTTAATCAATTTGATTAAAGCAGAGTTCTCAACCTTGGCACTATTGACATTTTGGCCTGGATCATTCTGTATTGAGGGTACTGTCCTGTGTATTGTATGCATCACTGGCCTCTCTGCCCACTAGATGCCAGTAGCACAGCCCTTCTCTGTGACAATCAAAAATGTCTCCAGACATGCCAGAAATCCTCTGGGTGATAAACAACCATCCCACACCCCCAACGTTGAGAACCACTGGATTTAAGCATCAGTGGAACAAAGTGGAAGAGCAGGAAATCCTTAACCACCAAGCTAAAATTCTAAGGAGTGGGGAGACTTTTTTAGAATTGGGCAAAGCTATGACCGAAATGCATTTGAGGGAGGCTAATCTAACAGCAGAAGTTTAGAGAGGACAGAGAATGAAGATCATGCAAGGAAAATGTTTTTAGATTAATTTAAGGATGAGATGTTAATGACTGATGACCTGAATTAGAATCATGGAGTTGGTAACAAACCCAGATGTTAGAGATGTCAATAGAACTAACAGGAGGACGTGAAAGTCCTGGGATTTGGGAAGCAGAGTGGTGGTATATGCTAAGACTTATCAGGAGGTCAAGAAGTTAATATTGTTGGTAGGGGAGATGAATTTCATTGCAGTGAAACTAGGGGAAATGTCCTGCAACCGCAGCAAAGGCATGACGAGGATTCAGAGGAGGAGGGACGACTAAAACTAAAGATGTTGCAGTCTTCTGCTTAGAGGTGAGGTTTGAGGGAAGAGTACCCCAAGGTAGGGAGGACAGACTAGAATTAGTAGAACCTTGAGAACGGAACCAGAGGAAGATCTGGGAGAGGGTTGATGGAGAGCAACAGCCAGCAAACAAGTCCATGATGCCCTCAAAGAAGCAGGAGAAAATGTAGGAAGGCAGAACATCAGAGAAGGGAAGAAGAAAGCACATGCAGTGGTGGTCCGTAGGGCTCCATGCTATTGAGACATCAGGAGGATCCCTGTCAACCAGACTGGAAGATGACCAAATTAAGTTTGCTTCTCCAGGGGATTGAGCAAAGATACACCCAAGTGGCAGGGAAAGCCAGTGGGATTTTACAGTATCCCTGTCTCCAGTAAGGCTACTATACTGTTCTAGTTTGCTAGCTGCCGAATGCAATATACCAGAAACGAAATGGCTTTTAAAAAGGGGAATTTAATAAGCTGCTAGGTTACAGTTCTAAGGCCGAGAAAATGTCCCAATTAAACAAGTCTACAGAAATGTCCAATCACAGGCATTCAGGGAAAGATACCTTGATTCAAGAAGGCCGATGAAGTTCAGGGTTTCTCTCTCAAGTGAGAAGCACATGCCGAACACAGTCAGGGCTTCTTTCTCAGCTGGAAAGGCACATGACAAACATGGCATCATCTGCTAGCTTTCTCTCCTGGCTTCCTGTTTCATGAAGCTCCCCAGGAGGCATTTTCCTTCTTCATCTCCAAAGCATTGGCTGATGGACTCTGCTTCTCGTGACTGTCATTCTTCTCTGCTTTCTCTGAATCTCTCATTCTCCAAAATGTTTCCTCTTTTGTAGGACTCCAGAAACTTACCAAGACCCACCCAAATGGGTGGAGACATGTCGTCACCTTACCTGGTTTAACAACCACTCTTGATCAAATCACATCTCCAGGGAGATGATCTAATTACAGTTTCAAATATACAGTATTGAATAGGGATTATTCTGCCTTTATGAAATGGGATTTTGATTAAAACATTACTTTTCTAGGGGACGTACATCCTTTCAAACCAGCACGTATATCAAGCTTCCATGCCTGCTAAGGGGTTTTGAATCAGGCTTGATGAAAGCTTGGTATCCTAAAATACCCCCATATTTCTGCCCGAGTCTGCAGAACACTGACCATGATTTTATTTGTTCTTCTCACCTAGTTCTTTGCCTTTCCATGTAGCCACAGCAGCCATCCCAGGAGAAGTTCTACAGTATGGCTGCCCAGATCAAGCTACTATTAGAAATTCCTGAGAAGATCTGGAGTTCGATGGAGACCTCTCAGTATCTCCATGCCACACAACTCTACCTGCTCTGCTGCCACCTTCACAGGCTGCTCCATTTAGATTCTTCTAATTCCCGGTACAGCCCTGTCCTCTCCCGATTCCCTATACTCATCCGGCAGGTGGCAGCAGCCAGCCACTTCCGGTAAGTGGATCCAGCTTGAAGATGTCTGGTGATTGTCACTCTTTATCACTACAGTTTTATGGAGTATGTCTTCTTTCCTGATGTCCCAAGGCTTTTTTCCCAAGCTGATAAAAATTCCCTGTTAAACTTTTCTCATTACCTCTCCAGGTCATCCATTCTGCATGAAAGCAAGATGCTGCTCAAAAGCCAAACTGTGTCTGACCAAGCCGTAGCCGAAGCCCTGTGCTCTATAATGCTCTTAGAAGAGAGTTCTCCTCGCCAAGCCCTCACAGACTTCCTCTTGGCTAGAAAGGCAGCTATTCAGAAACTTCTCAACCAGCCACACCAAGGTGGGTGTGGCTTCTCTTCAGAATTTGGTCCTTAAACATGGAAAGGGGCACAGTGAGCCAAGGGAGGCTGAAGCATCCAGAGCATTCTCTGTTTTTAACTTTAATTAGGGCTTGGTATCCTAAAATAGAGCTAAGTATTTAAAGGAGGATGATTTCTTCTCTCACAGGCACTGATGCAAAGACCCAGATTTGCTCGTTAGTGGAGTTGCTGTCCACCACTTTGAACCAAGCTCATTCCCTTTTCTACACTTTACCAGAAGGTCTGCTGCCAGATCCAGCCATGCCATGTGGCCTTCTCCTCACCACTCTGGAGACCATCACAGGCCAGCATTCTAGTGGTGAGCTTTTAGCCAACTTTTTTCTCTTCCAGTTCATTCAGTTGATATTTACTGAGCACCTACCATGGTCTATGCTGGACTCTGGGGAGACTCTATCCAGTACTGTGGACAAATATGGACCCTTCCTTTGTGGAAGACACCGTCTAGTGGTAGAGACAGATAATTGAATTAAGAATACGCAATTATTTAACATCGATATTGATCATTGTATAAAGGCAAAGTACAAGTTCTCATTAAGGTCAGAGAAGACTTCCCTGGGGATATCTGAAAGTTGAGTAGGAGTTAACCGGGTAAACAAAGCAAGGAAGAGAGTTCCAGGCAAAGGAAAGAGGATGTGCAAAGGTCCTAAGTCAAGAAAGATGTTTGTACATTTGAGAAACTGAAAGAAAGCCATTATAGCTGAAGGGTATGGGATAAGGAGAAGAATAGCCATGAGAAGAGATCGGAGACATGGCCAGGGACCAGATAAAATGGAGCCTTGTGGGCCAGGCTAGAAATTCTTATCCTAAGAATAATGGATAGCCTCCTAGATCATTCCTGGCATGGTGCTATCCATCTCTTAAATATTCCCGTGCATCCTATTTGATATTTATTTGGTAACATTTCTTATAATTGGAAGTAAGGAAATGGTAATTGGCTTTTTTGTTTTTTGGCATGGGCAGGCACAAGGAATTGAACCCGGGTCTCTGGCATGGCAGGTGAGCACCTTTGCCTGCTGAGCCGCCATGGGCCACCCAATTGGCTTTTACATGACAGTGGATCCCAGTGGAGCTAGAGTACATGCTGAGAGCTTACTTAGGAAGCTGTTGCCATAATCGAGGTGCCATATGATGGAGGGTGGGATTAAGTGGGAACAGTAGAGATGGAGCTAATTAGACAGGTTAGACATCAGTTTAGGAAGAGAGGATTTGGTGATGGAATGCAATGGAGAGTGAGGAGGGAGGTGTCATTTAACTAGCAAAAAGGGTGATTTGCAATAGGCCGAGCCCTCAGTCATGGGGTTTGTTCATATGAAACTCATCCCCACAAAGGATAGGCTAAGCCTACTTAAAATTAGGCCTAAGAGTCACCCCTACAGAACCTCTTCTGTTGCTCAGATGTGGCCTCTCTCTCTCAGCCAACACGGCAGGCAAACTCAACTGACCTCCCCTCTCTACGTGGGACATGACTCCCAGGGGTGTAAACCTTCCTGGCAATGTAGGACAGAAGTCCTAGAATGAGCTGGTACTCAGCATCAAGGGATTGAGAAAACCTTCTCAACCAAAAGGGGGAAGAGGAAAATGAGAGAAAATAAAGTGTCAGTGGCTGAGAGATTTCAAACAGAGTCAAGAGGTTATCCTGGAGGTTATTCTTACGCATTATATAGACATCCCCTTTTTACTTTAAAGTATATTAGAGAGGCCAGAGGGAAATGCCTGAAACTGTAGAGCTGTGTTCCAGTAGCCATGCTTCTTGAAGATGAATGTATAGTGATACAGCTTTTACAGTGTGACTGTGTGATTGTGGAAACCCTGTGTCTGATGCTCCTTTTATCTACAGTATAGACAGATGAATAAAAAATATGGAGTAAAAATAAATAAATAATAGGGGGAACAAAGGTTAAAATAAATTGGGTAGATGGAAATACTAGTGGTTAATGAGAGGGAGGGGTAAGGAGTATGGTATGTATGAGTTTTTTCTTTTTTCTTTTTATTTCTTTTCCTGGAGTGATGCAAATGTTCTAAGAAAGGATTGTGGTGATGAATATACAACTATGTGATGACATTGTGAGCCACTGATTATACACCAAGTATGGAATGTTTATATGTTAAGAATGTTTATGTTCGTATGTTGTTTTCTTTGGTCAATAAAAAAGTAAAAAAAGAAAAAAGAAGGAATCATTTTGGAAAAAGCTCAGGGATGACAGAGCCTACACAGCCAGAGATCTTCAGAGATGCAGAAGGAAAACATCCCCAGGGAAGTTTTATGAAATGAGAAGAGAAAATTAGAAGATGTTACCATGTCCCCTTCCAACTCATACAGGTGTTCTGGACCCATCAGCTTCTCTTGAATTGAGGTATCTTTTCCTGGATGCCTTTGCTTGGACATTTTCATGGCCTTAGAACTGTAAACATGCAACTTAATAAATTGACTTTTTAAAGGCCTCCCCCCCAAAAAAAGTGATTTGAAGGGGACGATGGTTTTACTTTTGAAATTTTAATGATTGAGAGCTTGGAATGGGAAAGCAGAGTGAGCAGGTGACTCCGAGGGTCTGGAACAGGGAATTGAGAGGTCCACCTGGAGTCACACATCTGTGACTCACCTGCATGAGGCTTGAATTTGAAACCACAGTAGTGGATGACATCATCTGTAAGAAGAGAAGAGAACATAGGACTGTACCCTAAGATCCCCAAAATTCCAAAGGTCAGATCAAGGAGTCAGGAAATTGACAAAAGAGACACAGAAAAGGGTAGAAGGGAAACAAGTAAATGCAGTGACAGCCACATGATCAGAGATGTGATATTATAGTCTAATCTTTGATCTTTAACCCCCTTCCTTATGCCTTGGTTTCCATCTTATAATTGGTGGCTATTGACTAATTCATTATGGCTTTAGGAAACAGGTACAAGAGGACTTGGAAGACCTCTAGGTTACACATCTCCAGAGGGTGCCCTTCACGCAGGATACAATGTGAACAGTCCTTGGGTTTTATGGCATAGTCCCACACCCTTCTTGGGGCATCACCTCTGAATTGTAGTGAACAATCAGGATGAGTGGAAGATTCTCTCCTTAAATGTTCCAGGGAGGAGGGAGGATGGGGAGGAAGGAAATCCTTTTTTTTTGACACCTTAAGCTCTACTTTTAAGCTACCAAGGACTCCACAGTACTCACTCCTCCTTTCTGTTTTCCCCATTCCTTCTTCCCTGACCTTTGCTATTCTTCTCAACTGATAGGAAGGTTAAAATCACAGGGAAGCTGCCACACTCCTTGATGAAGGAAGCCCTGGACATATGCTCTCTGTTCTTTTTCCCTCCCCTTCCAAGGTTCTAGCCTGGACCTGCAAAGACAAAGACAAAAAGCTTTCCTGAAAATTTCTAGGTCCATTTCTTAATGATATTTAAAACCCAGCTGACTTCTTGCTTGTACTTCTTTTTAGGAAAAAGCATCAGTGTTCTGCAGGAGGAAATGAAGCTCTGCAGCTGGTTCAGACATCTGCCGGCATCCATTGTCAAGTTCCAGCCAGCTCTTCGAACGCTTGCCCATCCCATCAGCCAGGAATACCTGAAAGACACACTGCAGAAATGGATCCACATGTAAGTAGCCAGAAGGAGCTTTCCTGAGGCTGGCACGAGCTACCCAGAGTTAATAAGGAATGGGCTGATAAGCTTGACCTTCTAGCTTGTGCTCCCATGTCACCGTGCTAGGTCATGTCAGCCACTGAGTGGTCTGTCACCCACTTTGTGGTGGTTTAGCGCCACTGTGGGAGAACCTCGTCTTTCAAAATATTTCATAGAGGATTTTAAATTCTCTTTATGCAAGTGTCTGAAGCTTCTAAGTTTTTATTTAGTGCATTGATTTTTTAAGCCATTCAGTAGAGCTCTGGAGTTCCTTACAGATATCTCAAAGAAGGAAGGGTAAGCCTGGGAAAAGGGCTGCAGACTCCATATGCCTAATCCAGCCAAAGGAGCTCTGCATTTGTTTTTATTTATATATCGAGGCCCAGGAAAGAGGTTTGAAAACCACAAATCTAATGGAGCCCCAGGGAAACGATTTTGTTGTAGGTGTAATGAAGACATTAAAAATGGGATCACCAACCTGCTCACATATGTGAAGAGCATGAAGGGCCTTGCAGGGATCCGGGATGCCATGTGGGAACTGCTTACCACCGAGTCCATGAATCAGAGCTGGAGTGTGATATGTCAGCGGCTTCTAGAGAAACCCCTCTTGTTCTGGGAGGATTTGATGCAGCAACTGTTTCTTAACAGATTACAGGTGAGGGGGAAAGTCATGTCACACAGTCATTTTATGGCCAACCCCAGTGAGATACTTTCAGCTGCTAATCTTCTCACTGTCTTGGTAGACTTCACTTCTTAAGTGTCTTCTTTGCCAGCTCACTTGCTCCAGGGGTGACTCTTCTGAATATGAAACAATAGAAATGAACAGAGATCCAGATTCCAGAGTTAAAAAAAAAAAAAAGATGGGAGTGTGCCCCTGTCCATTAGCACTGGCTTCTTTATCCTCTGCCAGCCCCAGGTCATCTTTCTGAACATGGTGGTGAATATTCTGAATGCTAGGGTAGGTTCCTGCTTACTACTCTCATCTTGAAATTTCTTTAAAAGAACTCTTGTCTCATTCTCTTTCAGACTCTGACAAAAGAAGGCTTTGACTCCATCTCCAGTAGCTCCAAAGAACTCCTGGTTTCAGCTCTACAAGAACTTGAAACCAGTACCAGCAGCTCCACTCTAAACAAGCACATCCACTTTGAGCTTAACATGTCTCTTTCCCTCTGGTCAGAGAGTCCTAATGACCTGCCTTCTGATGCTGCCTGGGTCAGCGTGGCAAACCGGGCTCAGTTTGCCAATAGTGGTCTCTCTATGAAAGCGCAAGCTGTTAGTCCTTGTGTGCAGAGTTTCTGTTCAGCCCTAGATTCTAAACTGAAGGTCAGATTGGATGACCTCCTGGCATACCTTCCCTCTAATGACTTGTCACCATCCAAGAATGTCTCTCCCATGCAGTCCAAGAACTCTGCCTTTGACAGATATGCAGACGCTGGGACCATGTGGGAAATGCAGCAGACTCAGTCCATGGCATGCATCCAGCACATCATTGACTGTATCCAGGCAGAGCTGCGCCACATTGAAGAAGCTGTGCAGGGACAACAGGATGTCCTCAACAGTGTCAAGCTGCATGCAGTCCTGTTTATGGCCAGACTCTGCCGGTCCCTGGGAGAGCTGTGTCCCCATCTAAAGCAGTGCATCTTGGGAAAATCAGGAAACACACAGAAACCAGCAAGAGATTCTAGGTCTATAAAAAAACAAGGAAAGGAGAAAACTCAAGAACTAATACCTCTGCAGGCAAAGTGGCAAGAAATTAAAGAACTCCTCCTCCAGCAGAGCGTGATGGGATACCGGGTCTGGAGCTCAGCAATTGTGCAGGTGAGTGCTGTGTAGGCACTTTCTTTTCCCGCTCGCCAGGGAATCTCTGTTTGTCTCACTTTTATCATATTTCAGTCTTGCCAGCTTGAATAAGGTTCCTTAATAAGGAAATAATTCCTGTTTCATACAGTTACTTTCACTTACTCTCTACCAGATAGCTCAAATATAGAATCCTTTCCATTCACTTTTAGCCTATATTTTATAGACTAAAAACTGAGACATTCTTCCTTCTACTGGATGAGAAGAAAAAACTATTCCTGAACAAAGATATAAACTTTCCATTTTTCAGCCTAAACCTCATATTCCTGGTAGTCCCAACTGATTTCTTAAGAGGTGGCAGTTGACATTTGTAGGGTAGTTAGCAACAAGAAAATTCCCATTGCTTCTGTCAGTAATTCCCAAAAGAATGATGGTTGCCCCTCACCATCCCATCCATGACCTAAGGAGCTTGAGCTATTCTTAAGACTTCTCTGTTAGTTTTAAATAAACTCTACAAAGGATCTAAATGGCTTATAAGGACATTTGCCTTTTTTTTTTTTTTTTTACTAGGTTTTGGTTTATAGATTCACCCAATCATTACTTCTAGATGATGCTGGCTCAATCCTAGCCATGGCAACCAGCTGGGATGAGCTAGAGATTCAGGAAGAGGCAGAATCTGGCAGCAGTGTCACATCCAAGATCCGGCTCCCTACACAGGTAAAACAAGTTGCTCCCGTTACAGAGTCCAGGGGCTGAAAGAGGAAAAACTTCCTTTCTTTGTAGAAAGGAAGATGTCAAGAAATCACTGGTCATGTATCTTCTGAGGAACAGCTGAAAGTAATATGTGCACCTTTCTGCTGTGGGGGCAGAGTGGATGTAGCAAACTATTCTTGAGAGGGAGCCAGTTAATGATACTTTGCCTGCTAGTCTGGGCTCTGGGTTAATTATAGGATCCCTCACCCTACTGTGGAAAGAGCAGGGTAAAGCACAGTGCCACCTGCCAGGTCAGGGAGTTGGTTCCCCCACCCCCACCCCCCGACTAAGAAGGGAATGACAACAAATTTCCCTTAACAAAGGGCTATGCATTTGCACTGGTCTGCTTGTAAAGATGTTGATTTGAGAGGTCAAGTTCCTGGTGTAGAAGCCTTGTAAGGTAAATGGCTCTACTTTGATGACATTTCATTTAATTGAGGCAAGTTGGCAGCTTGACATTCCTTTGTTCTTTTAGCCATCCTGGTATGTACAATCCTTCCTGTTCAGCTTATGCCAGGAAATTAATCGGGTCGGAGGCCATGCCTTGCCAAAGGTGACATTGCAGGAGATGCTGAAAAGCTGCATGATTCAAGTTGTAGCTGCCTATGAGAAGCTTTCAGAAGAAAAACAGATTAAGGTGGGTGTTATTTTTTTCCATTTAAAACGGAAAAAAACATTAGCTGTTTCTCAGGTTTAAGCAGTTCACATTCAGGACTCCTAAATGTTAATGATCATTCAGCCCAGGGATCAGGTCCTATAAAAATGCCCCATTAGAATGTTTGTGTTTCTTTCTTGTAATATTTTTTTAAAAATTTAAAAATTAATAAAAAATTTTTTTAAAAGCCCTATTAGTAGAGGCTCCCAGCTCTGCAAGTTTAATCACATCCATTCACAAGGGTCTAACAGGTCTTCACTAAAAAGGCAGCTTGGTACAAGTGGAAGAGATAAAGGCTTCAAAGTTTAAAAGACCTGGTCTCTGACCCAGCACTGCCATTTGCTCACTGAAGGTTTTGGGCAAATCATTAACCTCTCCCAGTTTCCTCAGGATCAGAAGTGATCACAGAGATAAACTGCTCAGCCTGGTTTCCTCACCTGTGTAACGACAACTCCACATAACTTCTATCTCAGGGGAGATTTTTAAGGAAATTTGAAGGCTGCAAAACATAGCATGTGGCACACAGAGGTACTCACTAAGGGAAGTTCTTGTCTCCCAGCCCTCTACTCCCATCTCATCCTCTATGAAGCATTCTCACCTTGTAGTATATTCCTACTTCTTTATTAACCTTTTAAGACGGGGACCAAGCTCACCCCTTGGGTAAACTTGGCTCCCCTTCTTCAGACTTTTGATTTTAGAAAGAATCCAGGTAAGTCTTCAATCTCCATGACTACTTCAAAATACCTCTCCTTCATGCAAGAACCTTTCTATCCTCCATTGAGTTAAAATGACCATCAGATTTGTAATAACTTTTTACTTGATATTTTGATAACACATGGTTTTGATAAGTAATCAAATGATACTTAAGATACTGTTTAATATTTAGAATTCAAGTAATCTGTTATCTATAGATTTTTTCCCTTCCTTAAGTTTTAAATTGGTTTATGAAATATAACAGGCTTTATGATGATTACTTAGATTTTTTTGTAATTTGCCTATGGATAAGCTAAGATATCCATTTTGGGTGGTTAAGATTTCCATGTTAATTGTTAAAATATTTGTATCTTCATATTCTCCCCAAATAAGGAAACTATGTAGCAACATAGGTCAGTACTACAGCAGGGCAGATATTTGTAACAACTCTCGACTTGATATTTCAAGAACATTCAGTTTTCACAGCTGATCAAATGGTATCTAAGTTAGTGTTTAATACTTAGAATTTAAGAACCTTGCTATCAAGTGACTGTGTGATTGTGAAAACCTAGTTCTGATGGTCCCTTTTCGGTATGGACAGATGAGTGAAAAATATGGATTAAAAATAAATAAATAATAGGGGGAACAAATGTTAAAATAAATTGGGTAGAGGGAAATACTAGTAGTCAATGAAAGGGAGGGGTAAGGAGTATGGTATGAGTTTTTTCTTTTTATTTGTTTTTCTGGAGTGATGTAAATGTTCTGAGAAATGATCATGGTGATAAATATACAACTATGTGATGATATGTCAGCCACTGATTGCACACCAAGTATGGAATGTTCATATGTTAAGAATGTTCATGTTGTGTGTTGATTGGTTTTATTAATAAAAATTAAAAAAAAAAAAACCTTGCTATCTGAACATGAAGGTTTTTTCTTTGTTGCCTCAATTTTGTGTGTGTGTGGGGGGGTGGTGGTGCATGGTCCAGGAATCGTACCCAGGTCTCCTGCATATAAGGTGAGCATTCTACCACTGCTGGTTGCCTCCATTTTAAATTGGTTTATGAAACTTACTGCATATTGAATTGGTTTATGAAACTTACTGCATAAACACAGGCTTTATGTTTTATGATTATATGGCTACTTTATTTAAATATGCCTACAGTTAAGCTAATGAAGATATCCATTTTTGGTGGTTTGAAGTGTATTGTTTGCTTTCTTAAATAAAAAAAAAATTAAATTATAAAAAAATGACTAGCAGAGTAAAAGGCACCTGAGGTCTTTTTGAAAGGCCAGGTGTTATCCCTGCTGTTAGGAGTTTGCATTTTTAAGATCCATTTTCTAACATAATCATCTCAGTTTTTTGTCGTGAGATTAAATTGGCCATATGAGCACCTGCTTCTGAAATACCAAGCTGTAACTTGACCAAAACATGAAATTATTTATCATGCCCATTTAACCAGTCATCTCTCTTAATGGGTGGGGACCGGAAATTCATTTGCAGAAAGAAGGTGCATTTCCAATCACCCAGAATCAAGCACTGCAGCTGCTTTACGATCTGCGTTATCTCAGCATTGTTCTAACAACCAAGAGCGAAGAAGTGAAAAGCGGCCGAAGCAAACACCACGACTCCAGGTATTTTAACCTCCTTCACTACCATGCTCTTCAGTGCAGTCTCCTCTAAAGACAAATAAGCCCTTTTTCTAAAAAGCCATCAAAGAGAAAAGTCAGTCTCTTACTGCACATTGTGTTTGTTTTAAAACAGAAAGTGCTCATATTACCAGCAAGTTAAATAATGGCCACCTACTGGAAAATTCCATGGCCAAGTGTAGTAGGTAGAATCTCATTTCTCTCTCCCGAGTCAGTCTAGCAACTGCTGGGTACAATTTGAGCACTTATTCCCCTCCCTCAAAACATGGAAAAGGAATGGTCTTTACTTATTTATCATGTTAGGTTAAAACTTTTGACAGTTAACCTAAGCAGGATGATTGGTGGCAAGCAGTACTGAGCAACAAGTAGAGTAAAATCCAGTCCAGGCCTTTCTAGAGCATTAAAATACCTTAAGATTGGTTTTACTGTAAAAAACAAAACAAAACAAAAAACTTGGAGAATAATCCCAGTTTTTTGTTTGTTTGTTTTTTCAGAATTGAGAAAGTGACAGACTACTTAGAAGCACTTATTGATCCATTTGACCTGGATGTCTTTACGCCACACCTCAATAGTAACCTCAATCGTCTGGTACAGCGAACTTCTGTAAGTGCAGTCAAAAACAGGTGTCAGGGTGAATGAAGTCCACACATTCAAATAAACTTGCTCCAGCACTTAATCCCTAGGATGCAGTGTTGTTTGGTTGGGGAGGCATAGTTCAAGACACAAGTAGCAGGGTTTAGTTATAATGGCTGAAGGCAGAATTATGTAAAGTCTCAAGCCAAGGCAACCGTGATCTGGCCCTTTTAGTTGTAGACAGGGATAGTAAGGTTTTCATCAAGGCTTCAGAAAGAAGAATAAAATAAAACAATTACATGGGAATGAGAATCTAACCTAGGCAGTGATTATAAGTAATTTTGAAGCGCTAACATACTTAAAAGAACATTCCCCAAAACAGTGATTAGAAACAAAATAGTGATTATTAACAGAATAGCGATTTTCTCTTTTAATGAGAGAATACCAAGCCCTACATTGTATTGTGCTTTCTTGTACGTCAGGTTTTGTTTGGACTGGTGACGGGGACAGAGAATCAGTTCACCCCAAGGAGCAGTGCATTCAACTCCCAGGAGCCCCATAACATCCTGCCACTGGCATCAAGTCAGATCAGGTAAACAACTCTGGAAGACTTTGGCTAGGCCCCGAAACTCCTGTTCATGCCACTGAAATTCCTTCATCTTGTCTTGGAGGTTTGGACTTCTGCCGCTGAGCATGACAAGCACTCGAAAGGCTAAGTCAAGCAGCAGAAGCACTGAAACAAAGGCCCAGGTTAGTGCAGAGCAGGAGGTTCACCCTACGGATCCGGCCCCGTTCTCCCACCGAACCACCCAGTCAGCACCCCTTTAAAGCATCGATAAATAATTAAGTGACAAAATGCACTAATGCGGCTTTTAATGACGGCGCAATAGAGAAGTACAAGGATTTACTAGCTTGAGCTAAAAGTTGTAAAAGGTGCCCGTTTACACTCTCAAGTAGCCTTACAACAGAAATATATTTTAGGCTGGCAATGCTGTAGAAAGTCTGCAAGACAGGATGGAAATTGTTTCTTGTATTTAGTAGGGTAAAATAGTTAACTGCCAACCAAACACTGAGACCCTACTTATTAGAAAGAAAGGTTTTTTTTGTTCTGGTGATGATTTCGTTTTCCTTATCTTTTAGTTGGGTGGGAAATAAAAGGAAATTTGCTTTCTCAAGTTCGGCATTTTCTTGTTAATACACATTTTGTTTCAGTAGGATGCCATCTGTTAAGCCTGCAGGAGTCCTCCTGGGTATTTCTGAATTGTGTTGTGTTCATATGTGTTTGAGAGCTTCTTTTAGCATTTAATTGTTTACTGTTAGAAAATATTTGCAGTGTACCCTTTCTATATTCCCTGCCATCAAACCCGTTAAGATCCCAAATCCTCATCAAACATCTGGTTTTAAAACCTGGGAGAAGATGGTAGTTAAAAAAAAAAAATTCTTGCACAAACCATCCACTCTGTAAGTGTGGGGCCTGTGCCATAACCTTTCCCTGTAACACTAAATTTCCTCTTTAACTGACCATGAATTCCCTCCATACTAGAGGAACAAACCATGGAAAGGAGGTTCACTCTTTTCCTATAAGAGTCCTCATTTTCAAATTTTAGTTTCTGATGCATATTAAAAGCTCCTTCTGTTCTCTATGTCTTTCTCAAATCTTGACAAACAGCGAGTCCTCTTTACTAGAGCTATGTATGTTTCTCAGCTCTGCTTGTGTGTGCTGTGTGGGCTTCCAAGTAGAATGGAATGGAGGGTGTGAGCAGGCAGGAGGATTCAGGGTAGACTCTAAGGCACTTTCCTCTACATCCACTGGCAGGTTGGACCCCCGGCTCTCTCCCAGGCAGATGATGACCCGGTGCATCCTGGTTCCCTGTTCAGACAGCTTATCAGTGAGGAAGAAGACTCGTCTGCGCCTTCATTATTCAAACTTGGTTGGCTCTCTAGTATGACTAAGTAACAAGGGAACATATCCATCTCTAAATAAATACTACTGCATTATTTCTTCTAAAGGTGCGTCTGCTCACTTGTTTCTAAGCCACATCTTTCCAGTTTCAGTGATGGAATGTTACTGTTACTAACCCCTAGTTACTGTTAGGGGTTATTTAATCATAAAGTTGACTTTACCCAGTAGTTTCACAGTATTTGTTACTTGAGACATCGGTACAGGTAGCTTACACTTTGTCAGCGTTCATCAGTGCCTTCATTCTCAACACAACAGGGCAGAATCACCAATGAGATCATGTCAGTGGCTAACATAAATTTGTAAGACAAAGTTACTACATATTTCTTTTTCTTCAGAATTGTGCAATGTTTTCTACAAAGTCTGAAATGCAGACTCTGGAGGAATAAAGATACAGAACTTATCTGGCTATACAAGGGTCTGAAAGACATTCTCCCTGGAAATACAAATATATAACAGAGAGAAGACAGTTACTAGAGTGGGTGCTTCATTACACAGTCTAAACTGGATCTGATTATTCTCCTGTTACAAAGGAGAAAGTACTTTCAATAGGACGTCTACATACTAAGAGGTAGTATGGCAGTTAATATCAGTGCAAGACTGAATCAAGCTTTCTATGTTTTGGAAAAAAACTTCTATTTTTTTTCATGGAAACTAGATACTCTTTACTACTTTATTGAGTTAAAAAATTGAAGATCCCGTGTTCTAAAAGGCCTTTTTACATAAAGTAGAATTTCTAATTGACAGATTTGGAAATCAGTCTGAATTGGACATACTATGGATTCAACACGCAGATGAGATCTCCTCAATACCATTACCTTGACATGGATCTGATACCCACCCTCAAAAGTATCCTATAAAAAATTGCTTTAAAGCCCCTTTGAAATTGCAATAGTGCAGCAAAACCACAAGTAAACAATTGCCTGTTAACCTGTTATTTCAAATATAGACCAAAAAGCCAACAGGCGATTTTTGTGTGCAATCTTTAAAACAAACTGTAGGTTGAAATATCAAATCTGCACAGCGCTGTCCCTTCACAGAAGGCAAGAAACTGCCGGCACATCATGTTGGAGGCCGGCCTCGGTGCTGTAAGCTGTGAAAGTGGGCTTCCTTCAAGGTCTGGTTGATGTGGAAGTAGAGGCCTTGGCATGGCGCAGACGGCTCAGGGCCGGGCTGAGGGGTGTTAGGGCTGGATCCAGCGATGATCTGGTTTAAGCTGCTTTCTGGCCCGCTTGCCCTGTCTGGGCTGTTGATGCTGCTGCTGCTGCTGCTGCTGCTGCTGCTGCTGCTGCTGCTGCTGCTGCTCCCACCACTGTCACTGCTCGAAGACTGTAAGGAAAAGGGAGACAGGATCACTGTTAGACTATTTCGTGTTTCTAGCAGCTTCACTGAGGTTTAATATACACACTCTTCTTGTGCTTTAAAATAATTTCCTTATTCAGTCTGGGGAACTGCAACATGAAAACCCATAACCTAGGCTTTACAGTTTACAAAGTGCGGTCTAAGGTCATTCTTGCTTCACAGCAACCCTGTAAGGTAAACTGGAATTACTATCCCCAGGACACATCCTTAGGAAGTGGCAAGAGTGTGGACTCAAACACAGTCCTTCTGACTACAAATCCCTTCAACTACATATTAATCCTTCACAGAGCTTCTCTACCTGCTTTTACCATTTGTGCCCTGCCTCTAAGGGAAAGAAAGCAGAGGGTGTGAAAGTATGTGCCCCGAAGAAGGCAGATGGCTCTGGGCATAAGTTAAAATAAAAATTAAAAGCTTGGGGCAGTTTTGTGATCTCCTGATCGTGGATCCAGATTAGTATCCTACCAATGCAGGACATATACCCAAAATGGACTTGAATATACCTGTTATAAAAAGTTACCTTAATTATTAGAATTTCCAAAGATTGGCATTCGTTACACTTGTGTGTGTGTGTGTGCGTGCGCGCGCGCGTGCGCACGCGTGCGTACAAGCACATGCCTGATGTTTTTTAAACTGAACTAACATGTCTTGGTGTTTTAGGCATCTTAAAGAAGGGTCTTAGGGATCCCTTATGAGAGTCACTCTAAAGAATCTTCTTGTGCAAGGAGTCTCAAAAGGGACAGTGATGATAAGGACCCATTTTGGTATTATGGTACTTTACAATTTTTACTTTGCATTTCCAATGAATGACAGCCTCAATAGTTGATTAGCAGTATTTTTCTCTATGTTCAAGTCAAACAGCCCCTCAATCATGTAAGTATAAACACAGTGCTGTATTATCCTATAGATTTTTTGCAGTGTGGTCATGTTTTTCCATTATAAAAATAAATGTATAAATAAAATGTTTCCAAATAATTACTTTTAAAGTGATTTTGAAGATATCCTAGGCCTATAGTTTTTTGACTGAAAGCTACATCAAACAATATGCACATGTGTGACTTATCTGGAATAGCAGAGAAAACAATGTTCACAAAAGGTGTCAGTAAGACACCCCCAAATCATCCTGGTCCACATGTTATTTGGAACTTAACATAGGTCACATACCCCACTGTCACATAGGGAGTAGGAGACAATCTAGTTTTATCTTTCTGTAATTAAAAAATATATATTAATGGAAGGATTATAATGGGCTAAATAAAGACTTAAAAGTCAAGGCCAACTCAAAAGATAATTTGTTTTTCCATAAAAGCCTCTTTTACCCTAGATTATAAGAATCTAAAACTGCCACTGGTATACCTAGTATGGTAATGAATATTTTATAAGAAGCAGGTTACTGCACTTGATAAGAAACCCACCGTGCAGAACACTCTGTTTCCTCTTAGTCTGTTTTCTTTACTGTTTTTCGTTACAGGTACTGTCTGAAAATTAAGGCAAGAACTAGAATCAGTTCCTAGTGAGTCAAGCTGTCATCTCAAATTATAAAATAATTACATCATAATAACAAGGGTAATACCATTCTGTGAAAAGGTAACATTTCTTTAAAATAAACAGGAAAAAAGATTTCTCTATAATAGTTTTTAAAAGGGCAAATAAAGCTAAAATTCCTATTTTTAAAATCTTAGAACTAAGCTGTGTAGATTATAAAAAAATTTATAGCCTTGTTTTTATGATAGTTAAAAATTAGAAGCAAACTAAATATCTAATAGAGAATTAAACTATAATACTTCCACTCATACAGTGACATGCTATTCAGCAGCTAACAACAATACTAGAGATGCATATATACTAAAATAGAAAAAGGTCCTTGATATCTTTTTAAAAGGTTATAAAACAGTATATGTATTATGTCATTCTGATTTTTTAAATGTTTTTCCTTAATGTACAAATACAGAGATACCAAAATAGTCTAGAAGGATATATAAACCAAAATACTGAGAATGTGGATTTTTTTTTTTGGATCGCTTATTAAAACATCTACAAAAAAATTTTGAGGAAACGAATCATTCACGAGTAAGAGCAAGGTGTCTGGTTACTTCCAACTTCAAGACTAAGACTTTAAAACTGATACTGTCAATAAGACTTTAGCAAAAGAGTTTAGCCTTCTTTAAACTAGTTAGGAACCTTTAAAACTGCCTCAGTTATATTCACTGAGCAGGCCAATGATGCCATTAAACTAATAAAACAGAACCTATAAAGGACCCAGGAATCCATGTGACTGCACATTGTGTGGTTTATTTTGGTAGCATAAGCATCTAATATAAAATTAGCCCTCTTAATCATTTTTTAGTGTACAATTCAGGGGCATTAATTAATTGATAATGTGCTACCATCATGACTATCCATTACCAAAACTTAACACCCCAAGTAGAATCTCCATACCCTTAAAGCAACAATTCCCTATTTCCCCCTTACCCAGCCCCTGGTAACCTCTAACCTACTTAGTGTCTCTATGAAGCTATTTATTCTAGATATTTCATATAAGTGGACCCACAAAATAAAATATCTGTCCTTTCATGTCTGGCTTATTTCACTCAACATAGTGTTTTCAAGGTTTATCATGTAGTAGCAGCTTTAAGAAACTTACCGCTTTTTTTTAATCTATTCATCTGAGGATGGATAGCTGGGTTGTTTCTACCTTTTGGCTATTGGAAATAATGCTGCTATGAACATTATGTGTTATTTTAATACATACATTTATTTAAAAGACACTTTGGCTTGTATTTCTACCAATTCAGTCCAACTTTCCCCCTACTGGGGAGGCTTTAGTGAGTATCTCACAATCTCTGGATGGATCAGTATTTTTCAAACGAAGGGTAAAACCCACTGGTGGGTAGCACAAATACTAAAAAATAATAATAAAACAGTATAATATGGTAAGAGTATATGTTGTCCTGTGAAACCTTTTTTTTTCAGTTATTCACAAATACATGAGATAATGTACAGGGCCATAAAACATATTTCTTACCATGGAACAGTGTCAAAAAACTTTGAAAGCCATTGCACCTCAGTTTTAAGCCATCAGAGTGTGGTCTACTTTATGGATAAAGGAAAGCTCGTTATTTTACTCTGAGCCCTAAAGGCATAAAACTGAATTTTAAGTCCCTATCAGTGTCTTAAAAAATACACAGAAGTAAGAGCAGGTCAGCTCTTATAAAACCAAAATAATTTAGGTGAGAAAAAGTCATATTCCCTCCATTTAGTGAAGCTTTTAAATATCAGATTGTTTGAGAGGGATGGGAGGGAATCTACTATCTAAGGTACATGTTTTCTAGAATTAAAACTGCTATCCTAGTAAAGAAGTGTTTAACTTGTACCCTTGTTCTTAAAAGATGCAAGTTTTTTTCACCTAAAGAGCAACGGGAATCCAATTCAAATATGAAGCCTATTCCCTATAATCATGATTCCTTAAAATCTACTCATCTGACTATGCAAATTCACAATTACAAAGCTCATTTTCTTTTCTCTGAATTTTCAATTTAGGCTTAGTGCTGACATATGACCAAGGTATTTTCATGACAAATTTTATTTTCTCTACAAATCAAGAGAACAGGGCCATGACCTGTGAAATGAAGACTCCTTGTAAATCCATGTACCCTAGTAATATAAAGTTGAAAATATGAAGACTCTGTGAACGATATATAAGACATCTCATTTAAGTCCTGTGGTTCAGATCTGTGTGTAAAGGGAGGATTTTAGGTTTAGGAAACAATGAAATTTACCAGTATGTTCTTGTAATTGCAGAAGCCTATGCAAGACCCAGAAGAGATCTGTCATATTACAGTCTATTTTGGAATCACCTGTGGACATTTTTTTTAAGGGTGCAAGCCAGGCCTTCACCTCTGGAAAATCCAGCCCAAGTAGGCACAGGTTGTCTGATGCCCAACCTCTGTCCCAACAAGTATCCATATGCCTAGGGCATACAACGAGTCAACTTGCCAGTACTGCCAAATCCCTCAGCTCTTTCCTAAGCTTAACCAAGAAGTCTATGGTACTGGGCAGGCTACGGTGGCTCAGCAGGTAAGAACACTTGCCTGCTGTGCCCGAGGACCCGGGTTCGATTCCTGATGCCTGCCCATGTAAAAAAAACAAAACAAAAAAAACAAAACAAAAGAAGTCTATGGTACTGATGCATTCACTGATAATGACAATATAAAGCTACTACAGTGACAAAGAATCTAGCAATGGATACTTAACTGGGAGAATGAGGAAGCACTCCTTAAAACGAATGAAGAGAATGTTATTAGGTAGGATATGACAAACTGGGAGAACAAGAACAAGAACAAAATCAGAAAAGAAAGTTGAATGTTGGGGGGGGTGGGTAGAATGCTAATCGTGTGGTGTGGCGAGATCCGCTCCAAGAAGAGTTAGTGAGACAAAACCTGCATGACAGGTTATGACTAGATTATCAAGAGCCTTGCTGTCATGCTCAGAAAGAAGTCTGCAGGAACAGGTTTTGAGCATATGCGACATGCTCAGATATATACTTAGGAGTGAGATCCGGTGGGTGGGGAGTCTAGGGCTGGGGGGCAGGTACTGAGAGCAGAGCCCAGCTGGGAAGTTTTCTAAAGCATCAAGCAAGAAAGCAAGAAGCCATGGAGGTCCACAGAAGGTTTGTGGAAATGTGCCATATCCCCCAAATTAAAGGGATTAAGGAAGGAAATGAAAGGGACATTCACAGTGACACTGAATACCCAGGACGGTACTTGGCAAATACGTGTATGTAAGAAATGTTTTTGCAATAAAGAGGAAACCAGGAACCAGAAGAGATGTGGGAGAAGAGAAGAAAATACAGGTAGGGACTGTGAGTAATTGAAAATACTCGGTGGTAAAGGAGAGAGAAAGAAAACATGCAGCAACTGAGAAAGAAAACTAAGGCAGAGAGATTAGTTAGTAAGGAGTTTTAGTAAGCTCATGAAAGAAATAGTAGCTAAGAATGTGAAGAGAAGGGAGAAATACTAAAAAAGGCTTTCTGGAGCCTTACCAGAATAAAGAGCAGATAAAGAAAGGCAGAGGGATGCTTCATTTTCTTTGGCAGAAAGAAGGGGAAACCTACATAAATTGTGCAGTGGAGTAATGGAGAGTTAAAAAAGTTCATTTTCTTAGTCCACAGGTGTCAAAGCAAACCACCACGGGTACAGAACGCCTAGGCCTTCGGGTAGGCCCACCCTAAATTCATCCTCCCTGGCCGTGAAGTCTGATGCCCATTTATACCCATGACAGAAGTGAGATAACTCTCAACACTATTTCTGCTAATAACCTTTAGAAAGCTCCCTGGCAGGAATATTAATTACTGAGTCATTTTCCTTCATAAAAACAGACCTTGAGTGTATGAGGGTATTTTTCATCTGGAACTGGATGTTTCCTCTTCTTTGCTGAAAAAGCATATGAGCAGAGTATTTTATTTTCTTCCAAGCCCTACCTTTCTCTCACCTTCATCTCTCCACTGGTGATTTTAAATTACGTGAACCTCAAAAAACAGAAATCTCACCCATAATAAACACCCCATCATTGGCGCCATCAAGTTCATTCTAAGACTGCTGCAGGGTCTGGATTAAGTGCAAGGGATGGTCCTAGTCAAGTCCATCAGAGCATCTAACAAAATTTTGTGCTTCCAAAATGCCCAGTAATTTAAGAGAGGTCCAGTTTGCTAATACAGGTGAGACCATAAGATTCCAAATGAATTCAGTGTGTTAATTAAAACCACTTTCCAAGCAAGGAAATAAAATGCAAGTGATAACTTTTCTGTGTCCATGGGTAAACCGCATAACCTTTCTACACCTCAGTTTCCCTCATACAATGAAGATGGACCACATATTATGTTTTAAGTTCCTTTCTAAACACAGTGTTCTATTACTGATTATTATTTATTTTGTTTACATTTCAACAGGCCAAAACATCATAATTCCCGCCTACAGAAAAATCTGTGCATGTATGTATCTTCAATACTTTACAAAGCTTAGCATTCTGCCTGCGGCAGCTTAGTATGCTATACACTGATGCAACAAATCACAAACATTTCAACGGCTTATATTGTGAGCAAGGTTTCTTATAATGCATGCTACAAATTAGACTAACTTACTTAAAAGGACTATTTCTCAATTTTGAATGGTCATTTTAAAAAGTTATTTTAAAAACTGTTCAGAAGTTAATTTGCAGTCAGGTTTTTTTTTTTAACACAGAACCCTAGCATGCCCTAAAAGATGTCAGCCAAAACAGAAACAGTTCTGTCTCCTAAAACATGCCTACAAGCCTAAAACAGATTAAAGATGAAGAGAATGGGCGAAAACTAAGAGCCTTACAGACACCTCTTAGGAAAATTACACTGAATATTCCAGTGGTCATCTACATTCATATTAAAGAAATGACCTAACATTAAGATAATCCTTACAAGTTTTAAAAAACGGATTTACAAATTCCTAATTTTAAAGATACATGGATTCCACTGGTTCTGTTATTTTATCATTTCGCATGCTTTTGCATTCCCACTAAGAACACTCGTGGAATTTTGAAGATTACAACATTAAAAATTTCCCCTTTCTAGGAGACAAGAAAAAGGCAGAGGCAGTTCCAGGTAAGCCACTTCTGTTTTCATGTCCACATTTTTTTCATTCTCTATTTGTTGTGACTTTGTAGTAATCTGAAAAATCAAAATAGCCTTGCTAAGGAAGTTAAGCTGTAAAAAAAAAAAAAAAAAAAAAAAGGAATTTATATATTTAAAAAGGTATTGCTTTTAGGAAGACTTATTTTTATAAGGCACATACCTATGTGCTAAAAGCCAGATATACATAAAAACTTCTAGTGTAACTTGTAGATAAAGATATAAAAATCTTTAAGTTGAAAGCAAAGAACATGGCCCTCCTACATGAAAAGATACGATTCAAACCCAAAAGGCCAGTCCTTAAGAGAACAAATTAAATTAGTTAAATGGATCTAGTTCTTACACCCATCCAGATAAGTGCCCAAGATCACAGAATATCACAGCTTTTGTACTAGGCCCAAAAGAAAGATGCAAATCAATAAATCAGTTCCCTTCTTTCTCACAGAAGAAAAAACTGAGACTGACTTCGACATCAACTTAGACATCAGCTGACATGATTTGCCTAGAAGGGGGTTACCAGATTTTTTTAAAGTCCTATACTACTAAATTATACCTTAACTTAAAAAAAAAAAACCTGCTTTCTAGCTAATAACCAATCATCTTTTACTTGGAAAAATATTTCCAAGCTAAAAGGGAAGAGAAGGAAAATTATTCTTTTCCATTCCTATGAGTCAAGAGCAGTATAGGGCCTCACTGCTCCTGAATGTATTGAGCAGAGCCCGCAGTGCTCTGCCTGCCCTCCGTGAGATGGCACATGCCACGGTGATGAGCAGATGGCGCCACAGTCACCTGCCTCTCTGCCCCTCGTTAACTGCGCAGCCCTGGGCAGTGACTTGGTCTTTCAGTGCCTCCATTTTCCACATGCATAGTGGAGACGATACCTACTAAAATGGGCAAAAGAAAGCGCCCAAGCAGACTAAAGTTCCTCTTTATAACACTCATCTGGGGAAGCAGTTCACATTCTTTGGCTTCCTAACATCGAAAAAAAGGAGGCACACATTACCACCATTTTATAGCTAATTATGATTTCCTAGTGGCAGCATTTAAGAGTTTGACATAAATCAAATCCTTCACATTTTATTTCCCAGTACTTGCCAATGTTATCACATTTAGGAGAGAAAGGTAACTTTTGGAAATTAATTACAAGTAATAATTTTAAGTTGCTCAAAATTTAAACAAATTCCCCCCAAATGAAAGCTCTTCAAGTTGTAAGAATTCTAAAGAATTCTACAATATCTAGGTATTTTAGAAAAGACACAGGAAACTATTGTTTTTCTCATTTGAGCTAGACTCAAGAAAACTTACCTCAGCAGCCCTATCTAAAAGATAACATTTTCATTAATGTCATTAATAAACTATCCTATTATATAAATTATGAATAAAATCAATAATCCACTAGTAAGGACATGTTCTATTATTTTTTCCTTTGGTACACAATTATCAAAAAGAAGCCAAATGCCTCTAAACTTGATGTTTCTATGCCCAAAACATAATGATCTCTTCCAGGAGTGGCAACTCAATTATTCAGGACTTAACTTTCTATTTTAAAGATGTTTCCCCGCCTTTTGCATTTCTGGCTGGCCCTTCCCTTATAGGTCCTCATTACTTGTTAATAACACTACTGGGGAAGCCCAGCCTAGTGAAAGAGACCACTTGCTCAGAGCACGGTTCAGGGTTATGACAGTTAAGTGATCTGCCAGTTAGTTCAGATGACCGTGATGGACAAAAATTACCTGTATGGACCTTAAATTATAATGAAGGGAATCTCATCCATCCTTTAAACTAATGACTACCCAGTAGTTCAAAGACTTAATTTCTTTGGGCAAGTAGTAGCAAGCAAGATGCATGAGCCAAGAGATTGAATAATAATAAATTGTTTGCTTCTTTGATACCAATGCACAGATTTTAGAAACAGTGAAGGTCATTTCCTACAGACAGCATTTAACAATTGCAAAAAAAAAATCTAATTCTATGGAGTCTTGCTTACTCACTTATAAAGGCACAGATGAAATGTCCGACTTTAAGTAAATTTCTTAAAAAATGACGATTTGTATTCCTATTCTCAGGCATCAAACTGTGGCTATAGGAGCTAATGTATATTAGCTAATGTAACTTTGAGCTAATGTAACTTTATACAGCAGGATTACAAGAAATATTAATGCCAATACCATGAAAGTAATCAGTGCAAATTCTTTTTAATGGATCATTCATTACGTGTTCATAGTAAGCTCTAATCTTTTTCTTCCATTCCTGAGTATTCCCCCCAAATTACAATTATCACATTAAAAAAAGCTCAATTACTTTTCTTTTAATCAGAAAAAAGAAAAAAGGCAGGCTGGCAAGATCTTGAAAAGAGGGGAAAAGCTATAAAATCTCAAATTCCCACTTAGAATCATAGAATTCTAACCAGCAATTGTTCGTTAATTGTCCCTGAATTAGTATTACCTACATAAGAATTGCTGAGTTCCCTCTTGGGGGAGTTAAATGGATTTCTGGTAAAGAAAGTTTGAATATAGGTTAAATCCTATTATTATGAATGAATTGAAAGTACAAATCATTTTGGCTGTACAAAAATTCTGATACATGGATCCTGCTTTAAATTTTGAGGCTGGAGTTTAGAAATCTTTGTCATCGAGGCATTTCTCTTTCAGGGCGACAACTATCATAAGAGGATCGGCCTTTCACTGCTAAGGGTCAAAATCTTTAGGTGCAGAATTTAATAGTAGGATACTTTAACTGTGGCTTCCTTTCTCCAGTGTGTATCAGCCTTTCAAATGCCTGGAAAACTTCTTACGTATAATAAATGAATGTAATTATTTATTACATTCATAATAAATAAATGAAGAATTCTTTCAGGAAACCAATAAAATGTAAAAATTTTTGTGAGCTCTTCCTCTCTAAAATCCCTTGGAGCTCTTTTCAGAACAACATAATGAAAAAGTAAAAAGACTCAAAATAGGTTTGTGAATATACATAAATTATATTTTCTGCATGTTTTAAGTTTCTCTTATTTGTTCAGTTAAAGGCACTGAATTGAAACAACAAAATATGCAGGTCTTCAAGGCAGTGATTTATAAACTATTAGAAAATAAGTTGGTTCCTGTGATGGTTTGGAGGCTTTAGGGACCCCAGAAGAACACGTCTTTAAGTTAATCCATTCCTGTGAATGGAGACTTATTGTAGGTGGGACCTTTTGAATAAGTTATTTCAATTGAGATGTGACCCACCTCATTCAAGGTAGGTCTTAATCCTTTTACTGGAGTCCTTCGTAAGAGGATAAAACACATGCAGAAGAGAGATGATAGAGAAGCTCACAGAAAAAAGCCCCAGAGAAGCTGAGAGGAAGCCACTAAGGCCAGAAGCAGGAAGCCACGAATCCCAGGAGAGACGGACCTAGAGACATGGCCACGTGCTGGCCATCTGACAGAGGAATCCAAGCTTGCTGGTAAGTGGTCTTCAGAGAAGGTATTGGCCTGTTGATACCTTAATCTGGACATTTTCACAGCCTTAGAATTGTAACTTGTAAGCTAATAAATCCCCATTGTTAAAAGTCAGTCCTTTTCTGGAACATTGCATTTAGCAAACCAAAATAGTTTCTGAAATGAAATATGGTGTTCAAGAATGTTTTCTTCAAAGACCCATGATGCGTCTAACAATGACAAACTTGGGGGTGTGGATGTGCATAACTACGTGCAGACACAGACCACTACTGGTGGCAAGAGGGTTCACAGCTTCCTCTAAGGGGCCATGACTCAAAAAAGAAAAGGTTAAAAAGCACTACCATCAAATAAGAATGTTTCTATTTATTCATTAAATAAATTTCTTTTAATTGCATGTCAGACACTTGATGAATTACCTCAAGCATTGAATAAAATAGAGACTAACCGACCGCACTTCCTACCTCTGTGTCCCAGGAATCCTGAAAGACAGGGTTTCTACTACTCCTTTTGGTCTGTGGAGGGAGGTGGTTGTCTTCTTCATTGCCATTCCTTCTCCTTTTCCTGAAATTAAATCACAAGGAAGGAAAAAAAATCTAGCAATTGATGTTCTGAACAAACTGTAAGCAAGTAGCAACATATAAATTTGCACTCTTGCCTGAGAAAACATAATTCACCATATGATAGCCCAATGGGTTAAAAATTGGAAGTGTACCATCATTAGGCACACACAGCAAAAAAAAAGAAAATAACAGCAGTGAGTAAGATAAAGTTTGTAAAACTAATTTCTAAAAGTAATCTTGAAAATTTTAAATGCCTACTGGGGATAAAATAAGATCAGGAACTGGGTAATCAGTAAACTTTCAAACTCTTCCTTCCCTGAAGTTACAACTCCATGCTACCTAATTTTATTCTCTTCCATATAGCATTTAAGCCATTAAGGTGCGGTTGTCTTTGACATTTACCCTTAAAATCATTAAAATAAAAAATAGTCCTACACAGTAATATCATTAGATAATTGTGATAGATAATTGGTTTTCTTGCATGCCTGATTATTCCACAATTATCATATTAAACAAAAGCTCTACACCTTCCAAAGCACTAAGTTAATTTTCTGGACAATCACTAAAACAGTTGTTCTTAGTCATATTAACTCAAGTATCCTTGGTACATTAACTATTATGATATAATAGTTGCTTCACTAGATTATTATTTTGAGATCGTAGTATAAGCTACTTAAAATTTCTAGGCTTAAGAAAAATCACATTTTCAGTCAAATGTTCTCAAATGTGCAAGAGAGAAAAATAGGTACTCTATGCAAGAATCAGGTGCTGTCATGGATAGAGAATAGGAAATTAATGCTTACTTTGTACAAAATTTCTGTTTGGGCTGATTGTGAAGTTTTGGAAATGGATGGTGGTGATGGTGGCATGGCATTGTGAGTATAATTAACAGCACTGAATTTTATGTGTGAATGTGGCTAAGGGGGGAAATTTGGGGTCCTATATGTTACTAGAATAATTAAGAGAAATCATGGGACTATAAACAAGTGGACAGGCAATAGCCTACAGTCACTACTGCAATTATGAAAATGTTCTTTCATGAACTGTAACATATGGACCACACTAATGCAAGGTGTTAATACTAGGGTAGTATATTGGGAAAAAATACACCTTAACTGTAGTTAATAGTTTAACTATAATATTCTTTCATCAGCTGTAACAAAGGTACCACACTAATGCAAAATGTTAAAAATGGGGGGGAGTAATATAGGAAAACTGTATTTTTTACATGATTTCTCTGTAAACCTACAACTTCTCTAAAAAATTTTTTTGTTTAAATAAGAATTAAGTGCTGCCAAGATTTTTATACCCTTTTTAAAAAATAGAAATAAATTAAAGGAGGCATCATTTTAAGTCAAATCACCTAGAGCTATATTGTCTAATATGGTCACCACTAGTTTAAATTTAAATTAATATAAAATAAAATTGAAAATTCAATTCCCTAGTTACACCAGCCACATTTCGACCCTCAGTGGGCACATGTGGCTAGCTACTGTGTGGAGCGCACAGATAAAATGTGTCCCTGTCATTGTAAAAGTTCTAGCGGACAGTGTTAGCTAAAAGCCCATTGGTACAAAGCATAATCTATTATAATGAAAACTCTTAAAGGTTCAAATTTCTATAGGTTAGGAGACAAAAGTCCAGAACAGGGAAGTAAGAGGAAAAACAGCTTTTGGGAAGGTATTTAATTTGGAGAATCTTCTATACAGTTACATATTTTCTAGATAAGCAGGATGGCCTGCTGTGGCAGGTCTTTAATCATAAGGTTTCAAATTGAGGCCTGGATACTGGACAATCTTAATGAAATTAATGAAAGGCCTTGACACCCTGAGCTTAGTTCCCTGTACTGTGCAGCATTCTGAGTCTGTCCAACTTTATTAATGAGTTCTGGATCCCAGTTTAGGCTTGGACTGATAAAAACACTGGGTGTGTGGTTCTGATAAAGCTTGGCCAACCTGCAGTGGGCTACGCTGTTTATCTCATTCTAAGACTCAGTTGTTTTTAAAAAAGATCCCCATTTCAGCTCCCTACCTTTCTCCCAGGAGATCTGATCTTACCTGTACATATTTGGAAGTCCTTGGAGGTTAAAAACTAGACAAAAATGAAAGCAAGGGGTAAGGGGTATGGCATGTATAATTTTTTTTCTGTTATCGTTTTATTTCTTTTTTCTGTTGTCTTTTTATTTCTTTTTCTAAATCGATGCAAATGTTCTAAGAAATGATGAATATGCAACTATGTGATGATACTGAGAATTGCTGATTATATATGTAGAATGGAATGATATGTTAATATTTTTGTTTGTTAATTTTTTAATAAAAAAATTTTAAAAAAACCAAAATTGAAAAAACATAAAAAAAAACACTAGATAAATGCCAGTTTTTATTAATCATTAAATGGATGTGCTATATCACAAATTTGAACCAAGTACTACTTTTATCCTGAAATGATCAGAGAACTCGAGTAAGCGTGTACTCCAGTTAGCAAGCAGTGTGTGACAGGCGGCCGTTGAACACCCAAAAAGAAACTCCCTGAATGGCAGTACATCGGTCCCCAACTCTTATTTCATCAATGCACCAACAGCTTGAGTGTGCCTTGTACTGCTTAGTCACTTGAGCCAAACTTATGAGCCTGACATTTAACTAAAACTGCCTATTTCTTCATTAATAATAGGGAACTATATCATCCCAGTGACCAGAATATGAATGTCAAGGAGGTAACATGGTAAAAAAAAAAATTTTTTTTAATGTAAGAACAGGGGAGGGGCCGATTTGGAGGGTTTCAACAAAACTCTGGGAAAGTCACATAAAACAGCCCTGCCTCATGATCAGAGTTTATGTCTCAAGGTACAAGAGCCTGTGGGTGGTCCTCTCCTTTGGATGACACTGGATTAAAAATGAGCACTGTTTGTTCATCATTCTTTCCTTTTTAAAGGCTCGTTGCAAATTCTGTCCTTGAAATATTCATCTTTCAAATATATTGTGATAATGGTCAAGATTACAGCTTCAGCCTCAACCCCAACAGTACAGTCAATCAGATTATAGCTTTTGATACTAACGCCAAAGACCAGGTTATAATTTTAGCAACATCCTATAATTGATTATACATTCTCCCCTAGCCATCTATTTAGATCATTGTTTAGCATGTTACATTTAAGTATGCCTGATTTCATCACTTTTCCTAATTTCATTTCTCTACAATCTTATCATCTCCTAGACACTGAGAAAGAACAAATCTTGAGTATATGCAAACCTATGGTTTTTTTGTGATGTAACAGAACTCTTTCTTCTTACACATGTACACACACAAAGAATAAGGCCTCCATATATATTAAAAAGTTAATGTAGGGAAGCAGGGGCTCCCTCGCCACACACTAATATGGCCATACCAGTATACTGGAAGCAACTGTTAAAATCACCATCTTAGATCAACCCTTCATCTTAAAATTGAAACAGCTCCAGTGACTTGGAGACAATAAGACAGCTAGAGCTGTCAGAGATGGTCCACCATACTTCATGAGACTCTAGATGAAAAATAGGTAAGAAGAACCTGTCCATTTGCACACCAATGTTTATAGCAGCATTATTTACAATTGCAAAGAGATGGAAACAGCCAAAATGTCCATCAACAGACGAGTGGCTAAACAAACTGTGGTATATACATACGATGGAATATTATGCAGCTTTAAGACAGAATAAACTCATGAAGTATGTAACAACATGGATGAACCTTGAGAACATTATGCTGAGTGAG